>ONZH01028064.1:0-12500 GCA_900303285.1 Rhinella marina
TGTGTTTTTACCATATTGAGGCAGCAAAGGCCTTGCTGGGTAACTTATTTAACCCTATGGCTGCATCAATAACTAATATAGCCTAAGGGCTATGTTTAGTACAAGCAGCATAGGGTTAAAAAGGTTACTTACCAAAGGCCTTTTGCTAGCCTCAATATGGGTAAAAACAAATAAAATTTGGTGTTTATTTATTTTTTTAAGGAGGCAAAATGCATGTGGGGGCGGGGCAGGGGTGGAGCGTGTGGGGGCGGGACAGGGGTGGAGCGTGTGGGGCGGGACAGGGGTGGAGCAGGGGGGCGGGACAGGGGTGGAGCGGGGGGGGGGCCCACTCTTGATCTTTGCACTGGGCCCACCAATGTCTTAAAATGGCCCTGGCTGTGGTGTTCATAAGAGTTTAGATACACCGCTCAGCAGGCTGCATCATACAAGATTAGATACAGCCTGCTGAGCTGTGTATCATGCAAGATGGAATTAGATACAGCGAGCTGAGCTGTGTATCATACAGAATGGGATTAGATACACAGCTCAGCAGGCTTTATCATACAAATGGGATTAGATACACACTTCAGCAGACTGTATCGTACAAAATGTGATTAGATACACACTTCAGCAGGCTGTATCATACAAAATGGGATTAGTAGTAACATGGAGACAGGAGTTATAGTGGGTGTAACTGCAGCAGACAGAGAAGTGTGGGGGTCGTGTCCATCCTGTGACTCATCACTGTGCAGTGCAGCCAGGCTTGTGTATCAATAAAGTTATGTATTCAACAAAACAAGAAGGGAAGAAAGTAAACAGATCTGCCAGGATAATGTGATGTCTTCCGGGGGGAAGGAAAGCTCAGACATGAAAAACAGGTATTGGGGGCATCTGTATGCATAGTGAGGGGGGGGGGGGGGGGGTTAGGAGCACAGAAAAAGAATTTTGATTTTGGGACTGGACAACCTCTTTAAGTGCGAGTAGCATCATTGCAGAGTAGAAGGGTTTAGAATAGGGTTGTCACGGACCGGTACCAAAATTTTGATTTGGTTTCGATACCATAAAAAAGTATTGCAATACTCAATACCATTTGATACCACACGAAAAAATAAAAACACCTAAAAAAGCCGTGTGCATTCTGCATTTTATAAAACGTCCAGCCCATAATAGAACAGTCCTATCCTATTTTGACAAGGTGACTAAAAAATGGCGAATCGTGCAGTTTTTATGTATTTATTTTATTTATTCTGTTACAGCGTTCACTGCATAGGAGATATTTTTTAATATTGTAATACTTTGGACTTTTCGGACGTGGCGATACCTAATATGTTTAGTTATTGTTTATATATTTTATATGTAAAATTGGGACGGGGGAATTTAAGCTTAATATTTTGGTGTTTGTGTTTTTTTTACCTTTTTTTTAAACTTTTTATTTCCTATTAGCCCCCTTACTTACACTCTCCCTGCTGCCCTGTGCTTTGTGCACACAGCAGCTGATCGGAGCCCTGCGATTAAACTGCTGAGGCTCCGATTGGAATCTACCACTGCCTCCAATGAAGAGGGGAAGGGGGGGGGGGCGCCTGTGGCCACTGCACCAACGTTTATTATACTGGGGGGCTGGGGAGGAGGGCGCACTGCGCCACCAATGATTTAATACTGGGGAGTTGAGGAGGGGAGTTCGCACAGCGCCACCAATGAACATTACTATCAGTTAATACAAGTGCAGGAGCGGGTGCCGGCGCAGGATCACATAGCCGGCACCCATGACAGGGAGCTGCGATACGCTGCAGTTAACCCATCAGGTGCCGCGTGCTGCTGAGGGAACATGGAGCACGCTGAGAGCAGCGCGCTCCATGTTCTCTGATACTAGGCTACGCAGTAGCACAGCCTAGTATCGGTAACAGGCAAATCATCGATACCGGGACAAAAGTATCGATTGAGTATCGAGAATTTGATACTCGGTGCAACCCTAGTTTAGAAACCACATCTCAGCCAAAAGCCAAAAGGTAGAGACCATGTAAGGTCTCCAAGTGCTGAGGCGTATGGTACATAAAAGTTTCCTCAATAATTGCAGAGTTGCAAACCTCCTCTTGCATTAACATCAGCACAAAAACTGTACACTGGGAGCTTCATGGCATGGGTTTCCAGCAGCTGAACGCAAACCCTATGTCAGTAAACAAAATGCCAAGATTCCGTAGGGTGCTGTAAAGCATTACCCCACAGAACTCTGGAGCAGTGGACGCGTGTCCTATAGACTTAAGAATCCCGCTTCTCTTTCTCGCAGTCTGACGGATGAGTCTGGGTTTTGAATACAGCAACACAAGAGGGATTAGTAATTAAGAATGAGTGGACTGTCCTACGTGTGATGGGTCATAAGAATGGTAAGTTCTCTAATTGGCCCAGCTACCAATAATTAGAAGCATGCTGAGAAAGGTTTTAAATCTCCAGGAATGACATTCTATTGTCACATAGTAATTCATTGTGAATAGTTAAACACAATACAGAGACATTTTGATGTGTGCTGTGTATGTGGTGTAAGTAATGGAACAGATTTTATTCTAATTATATTCATGTTTTAATTTTATAAAAGTAGGTTGGTGTATTTTTACCTTTTATATTTTACATTGTAGTGTATTACAGAGACTCATTATTCTACATTTTTCAAACCAGCACCCGGATCTGAATACTTATGTAATTGCATGTAATTAAAAATTTTGCATAGCCACTGAGTTATTCACTGAAATCTATCTGTATAGTGCCACCTGCTGTTTGCTCACTGAGATTGACATACATCCTCAGATTCATCCTTCAACTGCCACCACCTGTAGTAGAAAGGACACACCTCCTGAGAAATGGCACACCACTTGAGCTGCCAGCTTGAAATAAATTGCAACAATGAATGGGGAGATCTCTGGATCCATGTGAGATACAGGACTAGTTCTAATTGTGTTATAAAGAGACTACCATGTACTATATGATATCCGATTTTCATTTTTTACATTACTCATGGGATAATCCCCTTAAAGGGGTTGTCCCTACATAGATGTTGGTGACATGTGACTAGGATATGCCACCAATATCTGAATGGTGGGAAACAAACTGGGGTGGCCCTTGCTGATCTATAGAACAAAGTGGCAGTTGCACTAAGAATGTGCTGTGCCAGTCTCTCTCCTGTTGACTATCTTTCTCTGTAGGCTGCATGGTTGGCACAGTCTAGCCAATGGCAGAGAATAACAGTGGAAGTCAACAAAAACTAAGTAGTTTACCACTTTCTAGTGATACTGCCACCTTGTCCTAGCAGTTAATGGTTACTACAAACCTTGGACCCCCAAAAGTAAGACATTGATGTAATTTCCTAGAGTTATGCCACCAATGTTTGTCTTTTAATTCCCCATATCATTTTATTATACATTAAACATTATAATGTATAGATAATACAGGATCCATCATTCACAATAGGTGATATCACAGCTTTTCGACTCCCCCTCCCTGTACAATGACCTCTACATAGGTCAGAGACCATCTTTGGCAAACCATTCCATAGAAGTCATTGAGTCCCCTCCAGTCTATTGTGTCTATGGCCCATAGTGGCTGCTATAAAGCATATCTCTAAGTGCTATTAACACTAGCTCAGGCAGCATGATAAAAATCTACAACAAGAAAATAAAAACAGATTAGAAAAAATCAGGTTTTAATTAGGATTAAAAAAATATAGCTGATACATAGCCTTTAAATAATCATTAAGGTTAGGGTCTCCACAAATTGCTTAATTTGTCTTGAATGTGTCAAGTATGCTTTATTTTCAGGATAATTTCTTTGTCAGATTAGAGTCAAGCTGTGTTGCTTCCTGTGAAATCTCCTGCACTGTTTGTTATCGCTCTGACTTTTCTTTATCGTTACATACATTTGCCCTTTCTTGGCCTTTTTTAGCTGACAACATTTCATACAGGATTAACTATTTACCTCACACCAGCTAGAGATAGACCACCTCACACCAGCGGAGATAGATAGATAAGAAATAAAATACATTATTACTCTGCAGGTATTTCTTGTATAAGCTTTGGAAAATGTGTTGCTCATAGTGCCCAGAAATACAACACTTTATAGTAACCTGGAAATAGAGTTTAATAGATTTGATGACTTCAAATGGGAGTTTGCCATAAAATTTACCTTAATTTTTGAAGCACATTTCCAAATTCCACAGTCTGTATTGACTTTGATGTCTTATGCAGATGGCAGAAACACATGCATGAAGCGGCATGCTAGCACCATGGAGCCGTTAATAGCTCTATAGTTGTAACAATATGAGAATATCGCCAAACCAAGGTCAAAACCAGGAAGTCACGTCAATTCCGAGGAATGAAGCAGGAGCAAAGTCAAAACATGAGCCGAGGTCAGAAGCCGAGAAGTAACGTAGTACGAGGGGGTAACACAAGGACGAGGTCAAGTTTCAAAGCCAGTAGTCGCATTGGTGTTCAAAAACGCAGGTGAAGGTAAATGGACCAATTACAGGCAACCTGTGGCCAGCAGGCTGCCTGATAAATAGGCCCCCAGGTGGGTCATGTGACGTGGCCAGCGTCACATGATCCCAATACTGAATCACCACAGGTGAGCGGCGGCCCACCCCTGCCTGCGCTCACCTGTCCTGCCTGCACATCATCAAGGGGCGGGCTTACGCCGGCTGCACCGGGAAGCATTTGCTGCAGGGTTTCACCCCGCCCCCTGTACGCAACTAGGGAGTGGACATACCGGGAAGCGCACGCTGCTGTGTACTCCCTGCCCCCTGGTACCCATGGAGCCGGCCGCATTCTCACTCCAAGATAGGCGAGGAAGTGCACCGCCAGCTCCCTGTGACAGTAGTACATTTCTAAGGTAAAAAACCTTGGAAATATGACACACAGTTTTTTATGGAATCACACAGAAAAAAAAAATTATTTTCTCCATATGAAATCTGAGGCAAAAATTGGAAGCATGTGGAAGAACCTGGCCAATGTACAACATGAGGCCATAATATGGTATTTTGCTTAAAGGGGTTATCCTACGAATAATGTAAAAAATGAATATCAGACATCATATAGTCCACGACAATACCTTTCTAACAACGCTAGAACCAGCCCTGTACCTCACATGGATCCAGATATCTCCTAATTCATTGCTCTGTTAGATTTGTATCAAACTGGCAGCTCAGGGGGAGTATCTTTTCTGCTGCAGCTAAGGGGGCGTGTCTCAGCTCTCCCTATCACAGCTCAGAAGGCAGTTGAAAGATGAAACTGAGCATGTGTGACCATCTCAGTGAGCAGATCAAAGAAATAAGAAATTAAGTGGCACTTTACAGATACATTTTATTGAATAACTCAGTAGCTATACAGAATTTTTAATTACATGCAATTACAAAAGCATTCAGATCCAGGTGCTGGTTTGACTGTAGAATATTTTTCATGGGACAACCCCTTTAAGGCCTTTACTAGAGATGAGCGAATCCTTTCTAAACAAATTCATTAAAAATCGCCCAAAATCATTAGTCTCCAATGCATCCTAATTTTTTTGGGATCGCATAAAATGGTGTCCTCTATTGTATAGTTCAAAATACAGAGAAGAAGGCATCTTCCACCAAAAAGTGACCATCTTTTAACTGTTTTTTCATTGAAAAAAAAGGTCAATTTACCAATAAGCATATGTTTTGTTTTTACTTTGACATTACTAATGTTGTTTTGGTGTTAAAGCGCTTGAAAGGGGTTGGATAAAGTCCTAGAAGACCTCACGATGTCATACTCGACTTTTCAGGGAACTTGGGGCACTTTCGAATCAGACCAAATTGAATGTGATGGTCTATGTCCTTCACATAATTGACAACAAATTGTTAAATACATTTCAATTGTGTGGTCATGATAACAAGAGAATAAGAAAAAGAGAATTAATGCAAAATTTTACTTTAGTAACTTTAATGATCCTTTTTAAGGAAGTGTGGCTTTGAATTGCTGTAATGAGAAACTTGATGAGTTGTTAGGAGTCCTACATTTTACATGCCAAATCCAGGTGCAGTGCTTTAAATATACATCAGAAGCTTGGCTGCAATGTTAATTTCTCTTAATATAGAATATAAGCGGAAAAAGCAAGAATCAAAATGTACTTTGAATATCACTAGTTCTAGTCTATTATTACTGGTAAGTAATTGGCCTATAAGACCTTAAAGTAACCTTGATGCATCATAATAATGATTTTGATCGAAAGAGATTTGGGCCCCATTTACAGGGTAGATTTTTTGTTTGCACATTTTGCATTGTTTTTTTTTTTCTAGCTAAAAGACCCTGTGTAATCATGACCTTAGTTGGGGCACAGAGAAAGGTACTTGCGTTTTCTAATCTTATTGAAATAATAGGCCATAATATGAATTTAAAATACTTGGATTGAGTAGAATTGGATTAAACACTAGCTACCGATATAATACAAAGGGTCTTCCTTTCTAGTATGCAACATATTTGTATTGTATGTTCTTAGAGAATCTATTTAATGGATCACAGAGCGATACTCTTCCTTGTCCAGACTGGTTACCAAAGTTATCATAAAATATGGTGGCTCAAATAATTCATCCTGAAATCAATAGATTGACACAGTGAAATGAAGAGTAAAGTTGGCTGTACACGTTTAATTAATGTTGAGTCATTGATCTTGGCCAGCGCTGGTCAACCAATAAATGTGCATAAGAACCTCTGAATTCTCCCCAACAGCAGATCAGACAGATGGCTTTCAACCGCTTGATCTTTATGTTCTTGTGAAGCCAAGACTCTACCATAAATGTCTGGCAGTGTCTTTCCATTCAGGACATGTATGCCTGGATGAGCTGACCGGGCAAGTAAATAACAAGTTTGGTGGGGGAAGGGGCAGAGGTAGTTAAAGATAGCTGTTGGTCTAATCAGTGTTTGCTAACAGCTTTCTAATATACTGTATGGTTGACCTAAAAGACCTAATTATGGTGTCAATAGAGGAAGTACTAATTCCCACTATTTACATGTGTCAGAGCAATTCAAAGGACATTATAGTTGTATCTCTGACCTTTGTAATAGTGTATAGTTATTTAATCAACCTTCAATGAGACACGGGACACAGTGCAAGAAACATTAAAGAAGGACTCCAGCATTTTGTTGCCTATATAGTGCAGCATAAGCAAATAAACACTAATATAGAGATTCTTGTGTATGCCTTGTATACATCTCTTTTCGGGACAGATCAATGACATCTGGCTCCTAACTCACACTGTAGAGTCTAAGTGTATTCTATGTCATGCACCTTCAGTCTCTTCCCCTGCCTACTTCTTTGTGAAGGATTTCTCCCTATTAGGTCTCACCAGCAGGAGGCAGTGGAGAGAGCAGTGTGAAGCATATCATACAATACACCGGAGGTTCTACACACTGAATACACAGATAGTTTAGACAGGCAGAGTCTACTCATTGTGAGGACTTACCTAATATATCACTGCACCTCTGCAGTAATAGGGCAGAGATTATATCTTCTCTGGCAATCAATGCATGGGTGACTACAGAAGCTTGGTTTCTGAGAGACACTTTCAGAGATTTGATAGATACTAATGCAATTATATAATTCACAGGAAGTCAGCAACACAGGAGAGACCAACACATTGTCTACAAAGTTGAGCAAACTCTGAACTGGTAGTTAGGCTACAGATGACATGACACAACTGCCTGTAATGAAACACTCAATGTGTCTGAATGCAACTGAGCGGAAATGAAAGCAAAGTACACTGCCAAAATATTGCTAATGAGTTAGGACTAGAGATGAGCGAGCACTAAAATGCTCGGGTGCTCGTTATTCGAGACGAACTTTTCCTGATGCTCGGGTGCTCGTTTCGAGTAACGAACCCCATTGAAGTCAATGGGAGACTCGAGCATTTTTTGCAGGGGACCAAGGCTCTGCCTAGGGAAGGCTGGGTGAAAACCTGGAAAACTCAGAAAATGATGGAAACACCACGGAAATGGACAGGAAACAGCAGGGGCAGCATGCATGGATGCCTCTGAGGCTGTCTAATCCCACCATTACCCCAAATTCTCCTAGTGGGGCATGTGTGGTATCGATTCTTCTCAGTTTAAAATCGTATATGTCCCCTATCTTGGGACCTTATATTTCATGGATTTTTCGAACACAGAAAAGGAAAAAGAGCTTACTCTGGCCAGGGGAGTGTCTTTTCTACTGCAGCTAAGGGGACGTGTCCATGCTCTGCCTATCACAGGTCAGGAGCCAATTAAAAGAGGAACAAAAAAAAATCAGTATAATATCTAATACGTTCCCTATCCCGGTAAATTGTTTGGAAAGAGGGCCTGTAGGTGGGGGGCAGGCTGGGGGGAAGGAGGTTGAGCTGGAAGAGCCAGAGGAGTGCCCCCTTGGCTAGCGTGTGTGGTGATGACAACAGCCGTATGGAGATTGAATGACGACGCAGGACCCCAACTTAAAAATTTAGCATCAACCGTATACGGCACCTATCCGGAAAAATAGTTTGGAGAGAGAGAAAGAGAGGAAAAAGACGTATTTTTAAAAGTGACGTTCAGTATAGATCAGTTAAAGAGAAAGAAAGGATTTTATGAAATGGATCACTGAGAGCAAAAGAACCTATTTTTTTACGTGACGTGCAGTATAGATCACTTGGAGATAAAAAGGGGAATGTGCAGACTTGGGCTGCTATAGTGCAAACCACTATGGTGGTGACAACAGAGTGAGCGAGTGACACTGCGGGAGCAGGCGAACCACATAAATATTTTTTGCGGCCCTGTATGGCGGCGGTGACAACAGAGTGACTGAGTTAGTATGCGGTAGCTGGTGAAACACCCAAAAATTTAGCCTGATACAGCATGGAGGTTACACCACCAATGACTTTGTCCGACTGAGAATACAGTGAAATGGCTTTAGTTGAGCCTCCAAAAATTTTTTTCTTTTTGGAGTACATAAAGTCTACCCTCAGCAAAAAAAATTTTTTTTTAAAATGTTGGTACTTGAGCCTCCTGAAAAATTGTTTTGGACTGTGTTTGACGTTCCTGAAACATTGTTTCACACTGTCTGTAGTTGACACTGCGGAAAAATTGTTTGGAGAGAGGGCCTGTAGGTGGACCACTGGAAAAATTGTTTGGAGAGAGGGTCAGTAGGTGGACCTCCGGAAAAATTGTTTGGACAGAGGGCCTATAGGTGGACCTCTGGAAAAATAGTTTGGAGAGAGGGCCTGTAGGTGGACCTCCAGAAAAATTATTTAGAGAGAGGGCCTGTAGGTGGACCTCCGGAAAAATTGTTTGAAGAGAGGGCCTGTAGGGGGCCCTCCTGAAAAATTGTGGTAAAAGAGTGCCAGTTGGACCTCTAAAAAATAGCGTTTTTTTTTTTTTGTCTGCGTTAGGCAAAGACGACAAGGAGGAGGAGTAGGAGGAGTAGAGAAGAGGAATCGGATACATAAGTAATGTTAATCTTTAGCTGCTTTCCCCCAGAGGAGATTTGAATTCCGGTGAAATCCAGGCTTTGTTCATTTTAATAAGCGTCAGCCTGTCAGCGCTGTCAGTTGACAGGCGTGTACGCTTATCGGTGATGACGCCACCAGCTGCACTGAATACCCGCTCTGACAGCACGCTTGTGGCAGGGCAGGCCAGCACCTCCAAGGCGTACAGCGCCAGTTCAGGCCACGTGTCCAGCTTTGAAACCCAGTAGTTGTATGGAGCAGAGTGATCGGTCCGGACGTTGGTATGGTCAGCTAGGTACTCTGTCACCATCTTTCTGTACAGCTCCCCCCTACTCTGCCTAGACTGGGGACAGGTGACAGTGTCTTGCTGGGGTGACATAAAACTGGCAAAGGCCTTGGAGAGCGTTCCCCTGCCAGTGCTGGACAAGCTGCCTGCTCGCCTCGTCTTCCCCACTACTTGGCCCACAGAACCATGCCCTCTGCCGCTAGCGGCGTTAGATGGGAAGGATTGTTTCAGCTTGTGCACCAGGGCCTGTTGATATTTATTCACTCTCATACTCCTTTCCTCTGCAGGGATGAGAGTGGAAAGGTTCTGCTTGTACCGTGGGTCCAGGAGAGTCAACACCCAGTAATCGGTGTTTGAAAAAATGCTTCTAACGCGAGGGTCACGGGATAGGCAGCCTAACATGAAGTCTGCCATGTGCGCCAGAGTACCCACACGCAAGAATTCCCTCTCCTCACTGGCCTGACTCTCCATTTCCTCCTCCTCCTCCTCTTCAGCCCATACACGCTCAAGAGTTAAGAAGGACTGAGCACTGGTACCCTCTTTTGTCTCGCCGACATTCTCCTCCTCTTCCTCCTCATCCTCATCCCCCTCCTCCGATACGCGCTGAGAAACAGACCAGAGGGTGCTCTGGCTATCAAGCGACGTATCTTCCTCCACCGTCTCTTGTGACAAGCGCAAAGCATCCGACTTGATGCTGAGCAGTGAGTTTTTCAACAGGCAAAGCAGTGGGATGGTGAGGCTGATATTGGCGGCATCACCGCTGACCATCTGTGTTGACTCCTCAAAGTTGCTCAACACCTGGCAGATATCAGACATCCACGTCCACTCCTCATTGTAGACTTGAGGAATCTGACTGACCTGACTACCAGTTCTGGTGGAAGTTGACATCTGGCAGTCTACAATCGCTCTGCGCTGCTGGTAAGCTCTGGATAACATGTTTAATGTGGAATTCCATCTTGTGGGCACGTCGCACAACAGTCGGTGAGTGGGCAGTTGTAGGCGGCGCTGCCCTGAGAGTGGCAGCATCTGTGGTCGACTTGCGGAAATGCGCACAGATGCGGCGCACCTTGGTGAGCAAATCAGACAGATGGGGAACCGCTGAACTATTAGATTGAACACGTGGGCCAGGCATGGCACATGTGTCAGTCTGCTGAGTTGCAGAGCCGCCACCAGGTTACGCCCGTTGTCACACACAACCATGCCTGGCTTGAGGTTCAGCGGTGCCAGCCACACATCGGTCTGCGCCATGATGCCCTGTAACAGCTCTTGGGCGGTGTGCCTTTTGTCACCTAAGCTCAGCAGTTTGAGCACCGCCTGCTGGCGCTTACCCACGGCACTGCTGATGCGCCTAGAGCTACCGACTTAAGGCGCTATGCCCACGGATGGTAATTCGGAGGAGGAGGTGGAGGAGGAGGAGGCATAGTACATCTGAGAGACCGTGACCGAGGTAGGCCCCGTAATCCTTGGATGTGGGCAGTACATGAGCGGCCCCAGGGTCAGTCTCGGTCCCAGCCTCCACCAAGTTAACCCAATGTGCCTTCAGTGAGATATAGTGTACCTGCCCGGCAGCACTTGTCCACGTGTCCGTGGTTAGGTGGACCTTCTCAGAAACAGTGTTGGTCAGGGCACGGATGATGTTCTGTGACACGTGCTGGTGTAGGGCTGGGACGGCACATCGGGAAAAATAGTGGCGGCTGGGGACCGAATACCGAGGGGCAGCCACCACCATGAGATTGCGAAAGGCCTCGGTCTCTACCAGCCTATAGGGCAGCATCTCCAGGCTCAGCAATTTGGAGATGTGGACGTTGAGGGCTTGGGCATGTGGGTGGGTGGAATTGTATTTCCTCTTGCGCTCCAGCGTCTGCTGTAAAGACAGCTGAACGCTGCGCTGGGACACATTGGTGGACGCTGTGGAGGATTGTGGAGGCGAAGGTGTGGTTTTCCGGCGGGAGGCGCTCGTGCCGGGGTCCTGGACAGGGGGTTGACTAGCAGAGGCAGCGAGTGACACAGGGGAAGGAGCAGTGGTGTGACCCACAGGAGGTGAACGGCCTTGGTTCCATTGAGTGGGGTGTTTAGCACTCATATGCCTGCGCATGCTGGTGGTGGTTAGGCTAGTAGTGGTGGCACCCCTTCTGATCCTGGTGTGGCACAGGTTGCACACCACAGTCCGTCAGTCATCCTCACTTTCTTTAAAGAACCTCCAGACTTGCGAACATCTAGGCCTCGCCACGGGAGCTTCACTACGTGAAACAGTTGCTGCTGATGCACCAGCTCTGGCCCTGCTTCTCCCTCTGGCCACACCACTGCCTCTTACAACCTGTTCTGGTGCAGCACTCGCCTCCGCCTCAGAAGCAGTGTTTTCACTCGGCTTATCAACCCAGCTTGGGTCAGTCACCTTGTCATCCTCTGATTCCTCAGTCTGCTCCCCCCTCGGACTTCCTGCCCTGACAACAACTTCACCACTGTCTGACAACCATGTCTCCTCATCGTCCGACACCTCTTTACACACTTCTTCCACTAAGTCAACATTGTCATCATCATCATCACCCACAGACTGCGACAGTTGGAAAACTTGGGCATCGGGAACAAGGTCAGCAGCAACCTGAGAAGTGGTTTGTGACTCTGGGAAGGGTCTAGAAAACAGTTCCTCAGAGTATGCCGGATTGCATTCCAAATTTTCCTGGGAGGGGCCAGACTGGGGGGAAGGAGGTTGAGGTGGAGGAGCCAGAGGAGTGCTCCCTTGGGTAACGTGGGTGGACTGCGTGGAAGACTGACTGGTGGACA
>ONZH01028064.1:15000-26623 GCA_900303285.1 Rhinella marina
AGGCTGTTGCTGCCAGGAAAAGCCTTTCAAATCAGTGAATACTGGGTGCTACCATGCACTGCTGAGATACTGTCCGCCGTGTTCACTATAATGGGCACCGGCGGAGACTGAGCCACAACCCGGCTTCAACCTGGCAAATATGCCGAGGAGCGGTCACACAAATACCGCTGCACACAGCAGTTTTCATCCGGCCACTTCTCAGCATATTTGCTGGGTAGCGGCCGAATCTCTGCCAGTCCCCATATAGTGAATAGTGCTAGACATTATCTCAGCAGCACATGGTAGTGCCCAGTATTCATGGGTCCAGCAGGCTGTTTCCGGCTTAGCATTATATGCCTAGAGGTAGGGACACTATTTACAAAGATTTACAAAAAGTTTGCTGTTTCTCTTATCCATATTATCATCCTTGTATTTTAAGGGTATTTTTAAGTGACTTCTTGGTTCTCCCCTTTAATTCTGTTTAATACTCTGTGTAATAGTTTATAAGTTTCCCTTGTAATGAAGTGGGATAGTACCCATCCCCCATTGTGCTGATAAGACCACATTCCTGAATGATCTCAGAGACATGCGTGATGCGCACTGGAGGAGAGGCTAACAGGTTAAAGCTCTGCTACCACCTTGTCTCAGGAGACTCCACAAGGCCCCGCATTCTAGGTAGGATGTGAGTATGATTACCCTATCTCTCTTATACACCCTGGGGTGTTGGTCATGTGTTATAATGGGATAGACAGCCATGGGTTATAGCATGATCAACGGTGTTTACAGCCCATTTAGGCTAGTGATGTTTATTTACTTTTTATTATTCTGTATGTGATTTCTTTGTGTTATCGTATATTTTATCACTTAGTAAATATATTTATTCACATAGCCTGCATAAGCTTATCCATTCTCAAATCTTTCGAATTCACTTTACTTTCCAATCCTTGAGTACTCATATTTACATCCAAACTCCACCAAGACATCATCTTGACTGCTCCCAACAATTGTGATGTATCTGTGAGGAGTAATATTAGGAATAGAAATAAATATATTTTCGTTCTACAGTACAACAAGCATACTCTGTTTCCCTCACCAGCACACCACGAAAGTCAGTTGCTCTTTTTGTTTTATTTTATTTCCATTGCCTTTTTGCCTCTATCTTATTTCAGGATGATGGGCTTGGCAATTGTTTGTGTCTTCAAGAAGAACTTTGCATTTTTTGGTCTAGAAAAATAATGCACACATAATAGGAACACATTGAATACCGTTCTTTGTCTAGAGTTGAAAAAACCCTCTCTAGAGAGACGGCATGATCCTCACTAGCTGTAGCTACTGCATTCAATTATTAGCCTGTACGTGCTGGGATCTATGACAAATATCAAAAGAAAATTGTTTATTTTACTCTGAATTTGACCCTTTGCTCCCACCAGTACAAAGCAAATGTCAAACGCTCTACGTATAGGCGTAGATTGGAACAATCTTTTATTTTTAGAATGCACCTACATCAAATCTCAGCTATAATACTCTTTTATATTTGGTAGCATGTTCCACACGCAGTATATTGTGATGGTATCATTAAATACAATGCCTATAGATTAAGTGTAAGTCTCAGACTTGTCCTTCTTTTTACTTGACTTCTATATAACTGTATGTACATGTTCCTCTCTGGGTATAAATAATTTATGTTCCCTTTTCACCGTTTTTGACTGTGTGAACTGAAAGTCTGTTTTCTCACTTAATCATTGACAACTTCGAGGAATTTATTTTTTTTTTCATTTCACATATTCTCTTTGATGTTCAGTACATTTTTTTCAGCATTACAGATTAGATTTTGGTAGTTACTGCGTCTTTGTTATTCCTCCTTAAAACAAAATGTTATTAATTCTACCGTACGAATTGTAAATGTAATTGCTCAAAGGGTTTATGGTAATATGTATCTTCATTTATTCTGGTTGCCGTGGTGACCTGCTCTCGGGTTCACATACATCAGAACAAGTTTTAGGTCATAAAAGCTCTTTTAGATCTACTTAAAAGGAAACGTAATTTAAGAAAAAAAAAACGTGAATACATAAGCTGCATTCATTTTCCCTGGAAATTCTTTCTCAAAAATGTTGATTTTGAAAAGTTACTTTTTTACCATTTCTTTCCTGCTTCTATGATATAAATGTGAAGTAATGCTAGAAGATGGATTCATTTTGTTTAACTAGGGCAGTAATTGCAAATAATAAGCTAAAAACACTACAGTCATGTGCATGTTGTGGCAGGGCTGAATGTACAAAACCAGTGTGAAATCACATGGAGTCCTTGCGCCCCCCCCCCTTCTATGAATTCATGAAACTAGGAGGCACACAGATGCACAGGATGGCCTATAAGTAGTACGGTACAGTACACTAGGCCACCATAGACCTCTGTTTGGACCTATACAACTGTAAGGTGTAATTGGTAGTGTGCATGAGTCCTTATAATTTGTGTAAGACGATGCTCACATCCAGAGGATTCTGTCAGGATTTAGGCATGGATTCATGACAGCATCCACTAACGTTCCTCTCTCCATTCATATGAATAAGGATTTTTTTTAACCCACAACGAATCAGTGAGAGGTAGAAAATATACTATTGATTTTAAAATACTCATAGTTAATTATTGCTCTGTATTCAGTACTGAAAAGCTGTGAATTAGCTCTACTGAGTGACAGTGAGCCTAATCCTCAAGTCTGCCAAGGTTCTTGTTCAACCAGGTCATGGTCTATCAGTAGTAAGTCAGAGTTACTGGACTTGGTGAATTTCTTTTTTCTTGAAGATATTTTGCTTGTCAACCAACTGGCCTTCTCAATTAGAATGGTTTATACAAGAAACAGGAGCATAGCTGTAGGGGGTGCAGAGGTAGCTGTTGCTACTGGGCCCAGGAGCCTGAGGTGACCCAAAGACCCTAGTGCCATATTAGAAGACACCGGCATTATAGAAAGTGCATGGTGGGAGGGCTCTGTCATACATTTTGCACTAGGCCCAGAATCTTCAATCATTTACTACTGAGGCTCAGTTCCTAAGACAATCTACACTATTGTTACTTATGGGAATACCCCTTTACTACTTAGGCTCAGTACCTAAGACAGTGTGCACTATTGTTACGTATGGGAATACCCCTTTACTGCTTATGCTCAGTTCCTAAGACAGTGTGCACTATTGTTACGTTTGGGAATACCCCTTTACTGCTTATGTACAGTTCCTAAGACAGTGTGCACTGTTGTGTGTTGCTTTTATGGTATGTTTTTGTGAATTAACAAAAGCATTTTATAATTTATTTATTTTTTTAATTTGTTGTATGGTGTTGCCTTGTCTTTTTTTAATGTCATTACTTTACATGATTGACCAAAGGATTTAATTAAAAAATACATATTTAGTTAGCAACATTTTAAGGGAGGGAAGTATTATTGAAGGAATGGGTGTAATGGGGAGCTGGCGGCGTGCTCCCTCCCTGCAGGGCTACTGGTCTCCCACTGATGTAATGGAGCGAGGACGCGGCCTGCCTCCTCATCTCCATAGTAACCTGGGGGCAGGAAGGACCCAGCGGCACTCGCTTCCCTGTGCTGCCGGCGTCCTCCATCTTCTAGGCAACGAGCAGGTGGGGTATGTGAGCGCTGGCGTGGATAAGCCGGCGCTCAGTTATATTGAATATGGTAATTAGGGTCATGTGACACTGGACACGTCACATGACCCACTTGGCCTATTTAAACAGTCAACCTGATGGCCACAGGTTGCCTGTGATTGGTCCTACTACCCTTCACCAGCATTTGAGTACCATTGCGACTTCTGTTACCTGACTTCAGCTTTTAACTTGACCTCGTCCTTGTTTTACCCTTTGTACTTTGTGACCTCTTGGCTCCTGACCTCGGCTAGTATTTTTACCTCGCTCTCGTGTTACCCCTTGCACTGACGTTATCTCTCGTCTTCTGGCCTCGGCTCGTGTTTGACTGTCCTCCAGTATTATCCCTCAGTATTGATGTGACCTCCTAGCCTTTGACCTCAGTTTGGCGATATTCTATATCCTGTGTGTTCTGTCTTTTGTTTGTTGTTTTCTCCCGTTGTTTCCCTCCCTGTATGATTTAGTACGTACGTAAGCTAGGGACTTCCGTCCAGTTGTACACCGTTGTTTAGGACGGACTGTTCAAGTAGGCAGGGAAAGTGGTGTGGGTTTGAACTCAGGGCTGCACTTTTCCTTGAACCTTGACAATGGGTTATTATGTTAAGCATATTTTTTTTACAATTTTGGAAGAATTGTTTTTTTTTTCCATGTTATCAACTATATTAAAAGAAAAAAATCCAGCAGTTTTCATTCTGGCCACTAAGCCTAACAGGCTGAAGTATCAGGAAGAGATTACTTTTCAGCAGTCATCTCAGTGTCATCACAGGCAGGATTACAATGAGATATAAGACAGGATCCACCATGCATAATACGTAGGTAATATCATAGCTCACCTCCTACTCCATGCACAATGATGTCCTATGACCTTTGTACTCTACCAAGGAAGTCAGTAGGATCCCCTCCATATCCATATCTATGAGTGCAATAAATAAAATCAAATGATCTGCAACCAAAGTCATTCACTGAAGTCTTGCTCAACTTAGGCCGAAACGAAGTTTTGCTTAACGGAGCTCATACTGTATGATCCCAAACTTCATTCGCTCAAGCCTAATGGGAACCTTTAATGTGTTTTTATGAGAGGATGTGGTCGAATGTGAAATTGGGGTTTAGAGTGGGGGTGAGGCCAAGGGTGGGGGTGGAGCTGTGGGTTGAGCGGTGGAGCCTGGGCAGGGCCACATGGGGGCCCCACAAAATTTGCCCGTATGAACATGAATTTCCTGATTTCAGCCCTGAAAGGACACCAATTATCCAGATCACAAATACTGTATGTCTGCAAAATGCAGACCAATGACCCATGGAAGTTAATGGTTCTGTAAAAAAAAAAAAAAAAAATGCAGACAGCACATGGACCATATCTGTTTTTTACAGATCCGCTGTTTGAGGACTGCAAAACAGACACGGTTGTGTGCATGGGGCCTAAGTTTTAGATTCACTAGAATAATATAGCTCTCTTTAATCACATATTCTGAAAATATAAATTGATGCTTTCACAGAAATACTGCAAACATCCAAAAGAAGGAAAATAGTTACATGGAATAGTAAACCACATGTAATGATATGTAAATGAAGAAACTGGGAACATTACAAATTATTCTGGTTCAGAAGTAAGAGCTATAGCAGATGTATGCAGTACATATCGTTGTCTAAAATGTATGCACGATCTGTTTCTACAGACACTCTAGCTGTTGTATTGCTGCTTCTTCATTATCTGAAAAGCCAAGAACATGAAAAAAAATTACCTTGAGAAGGTAATTGTGTGCTGCTGAAAATTACACAATTTCTAGCATGGAAAGTTTTTATAATGAAAAGATAAATTTTGGATCTATATTAAATTAAAGTAGCCTGTACATATCACTAATAAGGTCCTTAAATGAGGTGAATATACGTATGTTACACAGATAAAGTTCGGGGAGAAGTATAGGGTTATTCCCATCTTAGACAATGGGGGCATATCGCTAGGATATGCCCCCATTGTCTTATAGGTGTGGGTCCCACGACACCTATATCGAGAACAGAGCCCCAAAAGTGAAGGAGGGCGCATGTGCAGCGACCCTCCATTCATTGTATGGGGCTGCAGAAAATAGCCGAGCGCTGGCTCAGCTATTTCCGTCGGCTACATAGAAATGAATGGGATCGGTGGCCGCGCATGCGCTAAGCAAGTTTTAGGCAAAACAAATTCTATTTCCTTATTTCCCTGGTTCTCTTCTGGCCCTTTGTTTACCTGCAATAACGACAATCTGCCCTGAGTGACATGTCTGACTGCTGAGAGACTCAGCAGCATGTTGTATGTGTAGGACTACAAGTCCCAGCTGTACAATGACACTGCTGGTAGACACAGAATCTTCCTCCTACCTGTTCTTGTGCAATGTTCTGCAGAACTCTAGTCTGTCAGCTCCTGTGCCCAACACTTGTCTCCTCACTGCTACTCAGTAAAGCCTTCAGCCCTGAGTCTGTGCTACTGACGGGGTTAAATTTTTTACTGCTCAGGGAGAGAGCAGACAGCAGCTCAGCCAGTGCAGGGGGACGTGGCCAGAACAGTGACGTCTCGTGTACAGACTCATATCTGCTCTCTCAGGCTTATGCACAAGACATCATCAGAGCAGGGAGAGAAGGTCACAGGTCATGTGACCCTCAGTGAAATCTGAGAAAGGGACCACTGAAGTTAAAGTAAGCGCATTGAAAAAACATTACATTTGCCTAGTTAGAATCATATAAAGGACAAAAAAATAACTCGGACAACCCCTTTAACAGGCACAACTTTCTGTGCTAAATCATTTCTTAAAGAGTCACTGTACCTTCACAAAATTTGCCGTGATAGAGAATGGTTTAATTAGCAACTTTCACTGCATTTAAAAAATCTGCCTGCATCCACCTAACTTACAGTCCACTGCCTGTTGTCAGACAAGATTTGTCTATAGTAATAGAGAAACAAAAAGACAGTTCACAGGAAATGGGGGCATGTAAGATCTAGCTGAGATCTTAAGCCTGATATAAGTACTGCTTCTACACTGCTTCAGAAGAGCTGAGAAGCCCCTGTGTGTCTGTAAGTGTGATGTCTCCCTATTTATCAGTTTTCATCTTTCTGAGCTCCCTAAAAGAAAACAAACAGGTAATGGCAGATTCCTAGAAGGAAAACACCAACAGCTTGTGAGAGAAATGTATCTTACCGTGCAACTGAAACAGGGAATAATATGGTTTATAAGTACATCAGAAAAACATTTCTGATTCTACAATGAAGCAGAGCCATTAAGCAAACTTTTTTAAAACTCAGATACACTTTTATATATCATCATAGTTTCTTTTTTTACATTTTGTTTTTGCCTTCAGTGACCAATTCTACCACATAAGAGGGAGCCGCAGAGCTAACTGGACTCCACTTTCTTACAACCCCACTGGAGTGATTTTACAACTTTGTTTGCTTTTACTTATCAAAGATTTATCAAAGTATCTCATGCTGGATGATACATTTTGTGTATCTTAATCACTTTTTTAAACAAATTTACACCTTATAATGTTTTTAGTCTTGCCAATTTACATGTGAATATCACTCTTTATAGGCCACACCCCTTATTGAAAAATACATAAAAAGTATCTAAAACAAACAATAAATCTGGTACAAAGCACAAAGTATTGTGGCACATTTCGTACTGTATGTGTATATTCATTTTTTCAGAGGGTTGAATATATAGCAAAGTACTGTATATAGACACTTTACCCTCCCTAAGTTATTGAGGTCATGCTGGGATGTTTGATGGGTGTCTCTGAAATATTGTTGTGAATCATAGTTAAAGGTAAGGGAGGCTGTATTAATCAGATAGCTTATTAGGTTGCTACTATTCTACGTTTTTGATTGTCCTTTTTTTTTAGCCGGTAAAGAAATGGCATGAAAGTCATCCGTTTTATAGTAGCATTTTTAAAGATAGTATTTGTTTAGTCACAGATTTTTCTTGCATTTTTTTCAAGCTGTTTTTCCTATAAAGAAGCCTATAAAAAGCCTATAAAAGCACACACAACTATCTTAAAATGCATGTAGTGTATGTAACATTTGGCCACAACAAATTTCTTTCTAAAAAAATTGACAAAAAGCAGCATTTTTGAAAAAAAAAAGGTTGTATGAAACAACCCTTAGTCTTGCATTTTCTCAGCAGAATTGCTCAGAAGAGGCCTAATTATTGTATGGACTGTGAAAGGTTTGAGTAGTACAATACACACACAGTAAAAAAGATTCTACATGACAAATTGCATTAACTAGGAGCACAGTGCCCTTAGAAATAACCACTGTGATTTCATATGGAGGATGAAAGAACCGACTGCTAATTGCGGTAATTGCACTTTCTCACAGACTTAATGTGGCGACGCTTCAGAGATGGTCACGAGTTCAGATGGAATCATTAGCGCTGTGTTTTATTGTTCTCTTGGTACAGCCAGTCTATAGGTCACGTAGACTTATGTGCCTGCTCAGATGTTATAAAAAATGATCTCAGTATAAAGCAATTGTGAATAAAAGAAATTAATGACTGTGACATTGTAGAGAAAGTGATAAAAACATCTTATAAAACATTTTACTTTTTATTTCGTACACAGAGCCTTATAGTGGCCGACAGGTTCCTATGGCTTCATACTATTGAGCTTTATGCACTTCATGTGTCATTGTCTAGTTCACCTTATGGCACTGTATTGCAGAGGTTCCATATAACTCTGTAATTTGGAGGTGCCACACCCTCTTTACCCTCATTTTATGTAGCTTCACCCCTTTTCACCGCTTCTTTTTTACCTGGTGCCCCCCAAAAAATGTATGTTTGGATTTTGGGGCTGCATCTAATAACAAGTCTAATACTAATGAGCAGCCCTCCATGCTTGTCCCAAGAGATTTCCCTGCTCTTCCAGATGTTTAGGAGGTCTCCCTTTTTGCGGGAGAGTTGGCAAGTATTACAACTCTATACAGAACTTGTGTGGAACATGGCAAAAAAATTTCATACACGCAGTGTCGGACTGGGGTGCCTAGGGCCCACCAGTAAAATTTATTTTGTGGGCCCACTGTACGGATACATTCAGATATTACTGCTCACACAGCAGTAAGATGTTACCAGATGGCTGAATATGGGTTCCCTGCAGCCACTTTGAGAAGGTAGGTCCTGGGGAGAAGAGGACACTGGTGGCTTTCCTCTACACCTAGAAGTCATCTCAGCTCTGATCGTGTCTATAACAATAAGCTGGGGAGTTTCTTAGGTTTTTTACACGAACATAGGCTGGTTGAGGTGCTGTACACTGAATATATGTATGTAGTGCAGTAAGTCTACTGTGTTATGTGTCACTGTGTAGGGGGTGGAAGACTAGGGGCCCACCTTGTTCAGGGGCCCACCGGGGGATACACCTGTACTCCTGTGGGCCAGTCCGAGCTTGCATACACGTATGTTAAAGATGTTAAAGAAGTTTTATTATCCTCTCTTCTACTTGGATTAAAAACCTCTTTGGATTGATTGAAAATATTTAATACATGTGGAAGCTGAGGATAGATGATCAATATAAATGGACAAGCCCTTTAAGCATGGTATTATATATTCTGTTCATTCTCTTTCACTTAGGAAATGTGTTTTTCACGGGAGAGCATTAGCTGGCTGATAAAAGCGTATTCTGGAAATGAGCAGATTATGATCAACCATGACCACAGTAACACCACAAGCTCACTCTAGTAATAATGTAATGGGTTTAGAGATAATCTGCTAGCTCCAGTACTGTCCAAAGTGCATACTCCACTCTTTCAGATGTTACTTTGCACAAACAAGGTGAGGCCAATGTTTACAGTGTTAGTTCTACACTAAAATTTTGGTCTCTGTCAAAAACATGTCTATATTTTAAACATATGTATCTAGACAGATACTGTACTGTACAATATCTATAGGATTATGTGGTGTAGACATATGCCATAGCTATGGGTATGCCTAAGGTATTTGGCATCCGGGACAGGTACTTTCTCTGGCACCCCCCCTTCCCCCAAAGAAGTGAATGGGGCTCAGCTTCGATACCAAGCACAGCCGCTGTCAAATGGATGGAACTGTGGTGGTGAGCAGAGAGAAGACAAGAAAATTGAAATGCCCCCTCCCCCTAAATTTTCAATCCAACACTTCCACCCAGCCCTACTGTTAAAGAGATATTTGGGTGGGCATTACATACATTGCTATGAAATATATACTACAGGGTAATACAGCGCCACATCTCCTCTGATGTAGATGTTCTCTTTCCTCATCTCCTCCATTCAGAAATCAGACCGCCATGATAAACTCTCTCAGCTGTCTCTTGTCTCTGCAGAGTTTACAACACAGACATCTTAGATTCCTCACTTTTCTATCATTTTCTTTCATTAGAATATATAATGCTACCTTTGAATTAGAATATGTCCTGTAGTCTGATGAGACCAAGATAAACGTGTAACCTTTCTGTGTGTCACAGTTCAGCACACTCACTCCAATCCGTATATTCTGTCCAGGTGACACTTTCTGTACGTCACAGAATACAACCAAGTCATTTGCTACCTGTCACGTATACAGCTTGATCCTAAAAATCTCTGTGCGACATTTGTCTGGGTCGCAGTCTAAATAGCCACCGTCAGTAGGGTGTCAGTCAGCTCTACGATAGTTTCTGCACGTCATGTTTCAAAAAAAACAAAACAAAAAAAAAATATAAAAAAAAAATATATAAAAAAATTAGTTGTATTTGCTGTTTTAGCTGAGTGATACAAATCCATTTCACACAGCTGCGTGTAACCTTTCTGTGTGTCACAGTTCAGCACACTAACTCCAATCCATATATTCTGTCCAGGTGACACTTTCTGTACGTCACAGAATACAACCAAGTCATTTGCTACCTGTCACGTATACAGCTTGATCCTAAAAATCTCTGTGCGACATTTGTCTGGGTCGCAGTCTAAATAGCCACCGTCAGTAGGGTGTCAGTCAGTTCTACGATAGTTTCTGCACGTCACGTTCCAAAAAAAACAAAACTAAAAAAAAAATATATAAAAATAATTAGTTGTATTTGTTGTTTTAGCTGAGTGATACAAATCCATTTCACACAGCTGCGTGTAACCTTTCTGTGTGTCACAGTTCAGCACACTCACTCCAATCCGTATATTCTGTCCAGGTGACACTTTCTGTACGTCACAGAATACAACCAAGTCATTTGCTACCTGTCACGTATACAGCTTGATCCTAAAAAATCTCTGTGCGACATTTGTCTGGGTCGCAGTCTAAATAGCCACCGTCAGTAGGGTGTCAGTCAGTTCTACGATAGTTTCTGCACGTCACGTTCCAAAAAAAACAAAACTAAAAAAAAAAATATAAAAAAAATATATATAAAATAATTAGTTGTATTTGTTAATTTAGCTGAGTGATACAAATCCATTTCACACAGCTGCGTGTAACCTTTCTGTGTGTCACAGTTCAGCACACTCACTCCAATCCGTATATTCTGTCCAGGTGACACTTTCTGTACGTCGCAGAATACAACCAAGTCATTTGCTACCTGTCACGTATACAGCTTGATCCAAAAAATCTCTGTGCGACATTTGTCTGGGTCGCAGTCTAAATAGCCACCGTCAGTAGGGTGTCAGTCAGCTCTACAATAGTTTCTGCACGTCACGTTCCAAAAAAAACAAAACTAAAAATAAATATTAAAAAAAAATATATAAAAATAATTAGTTGTATTTGTTGTTTTAGCTCAGTGATACAAATCCATTTCACACAGCTGCGTGTAACCTTTCTGTGTGTCACAGTTCAGCACACTCACTCCAATCCGTATATTCTGTCCAGGTGACACTTACTGTACGTCACAGAATAGAACCAAGTCATTTGCTACCTGTCACGTATACAGCTTGATCCTAAAAATCTCTGTGCGACATTTGTCTGGGTCGCAGTCTAAATAGCCACCGGTCAGTAGGGTGTCAGTCAGCTCTACGATAGTTTCTGCACGTCACGTTCCAAAAAAAACAAAACTACAAAAAAAA
>ONZH01028065.1:0-13967 GCA_900303285.1 Rhinella marina
CCCTCTCTAACCTGTCTACCTCCATTTTTATAGCCACATCCTCCCCCCTCGTCCCTAGTTTAAATGTATTTCCACCCCAGCCAGAATTCTCTCCCCCAACACAGCAGCTCCCCTTCCATTGAGGTGCAAATTATCTGCGGAAAACAGTTTGTACCCCAGTGAAAAGTCAGCCCAGTGGTCTAGGAACCCAAACCCTTCTGCTCTACACCAAGACTTAAGCCATGCATTTAGCTCCCTAAGCTCCCGCTGATGGCACTGTGTAGCGCATGGCACAGGTAGTATTCCAGAGAATACTACCTTGGAGGTCCTACCCTTCAGTTTGGAGCCTAGTTCTTTAAAATTATCCTTAAGGACCTTCCACCTACCATTTATTTTGTCATTGGTACCAACATGGACCACGACAGCTGGGTCATCCCCAGCCCCTCCCAGTAATTTATCCACCTGTTCCCAAACATGCCGAACCCTGGCACCAGGGAGACAGCAAACCATTTGGTTGAGGTGGCTTGGCGACAAATTATTCTATCCGTCTTCCTGATTATAGAATCCCCTATAACCACTAACTGTCTAGGCCTATCTGCACTACCATCCCCCCCGACTACTAGCTGGGCTGTTCTCCCGTCTGTTAGGGACAACAGCATCCGCTAGGGCTGCCATTTCTGAAACTGACACCCTTGCATCATTACCCAACTTGGCAATTTTGCTTGGAAGCACATAAACAGGATTGGCCTTCCTCTTCTTGGATCTACTTGCCTGTTCCTGATGACCCACCAACTGATCTCCAACTTCCATATCTACCCCACTAACTACTTGCTCAGTGAGCAGCATGCTCCTCTCAACATTGTCAATCGCCCTCAGTGTTGCATTTTGCTCTTCCAGATCTCTGACACGAGCTTACAGATCTGCTACTAAATATAAGGTGCTGTGCCTGGTAAACAATAAAGGGACTAGCACTTGTCAGACAACTGTGGTCTTCACTCAGCTAATCAGCTGGGTTGTCAGAAGTCAGATCTGGTACTTATTGCTTATCCTAAGGGCCATATACAATCCAATTATCAGATGGAGCTCTAAAATCCTATTGTCCCAATGTATGTGCTTGACCTGATGTTGTAATATACCCTTTGTTAAATTAGGGGTTACAAGCATTGATTTTGGAAACTAGCTAGAGAGGTTACACTTATACATTTATATGAACATCGTAGTCCTGGAGTGCCCCTTTAATGAGCAGTTATCAATAATTAATGATAAATGACATAGTATGTCTCATGTTTATACCTTACACATGAAGTCTGCTGTGGTATTTTATAGAGCACCATGTACATTATGATTGCTTGAATTACAGTATAACTACATAGTCGGTTTGGGAACTTTTTGACACTTAATTCATAGCAAACGCTAGGCCACAGGATCAATGTGTTTAGACATAGATTATATCATTTTAGTGAGCACTGTATACTCAGCAGTTTTGAATTGCTTAGATTCAACTTTTTTCCAGACTTATCAAACTATGAAAGACTAAAGAACAAGTATGACACAGCAGTAATGGGGAAGGGTGGACCTTGAGAAATACTCTTATAAAAAGGAAGATCTATGGTATGGCTTCATTGTCATTTGCAGTGTACAATAGCACTAGATAGCAGTCATGGTTCATTGGACCGCTGAAGAGAAAGCCGCCATCACCTCCACATGGAGCAAGGTCAATGTTGAACAGGACGGCCATGAGGCTCTGACCAGGTAATACAGATGCATACATTTTATATCATATAATCATGTATGTGTTTAATTTTATTTTTTATGAAAGCTGTAGTTATCGTTCTATTATACAATAAGAATCCATCAAGGTATATATCATTATATTGGGGAACAGGTATAGAACCCTGTACTTCCAGATGGTCTTATGAGTACAATTTCTAACGCATTCTTTGTTATCCATTTTATCAGCTCAAATGTTATTATTTCTGTTTAGGTTAGCTAAACTTATACATGACCAATAGTTAATTTACAGAATGCACCACACATGTATTTCCATTGGTTTTCTATTCAATTACATTCTGCCTAATTGATATGAATCTGATGAAAGTGTTCATTCTTCTTATAAATTTTAGGCTGCTCGTCGTGTACCCCTGGACTCAGAGATACTTCAGCAGCTTTGGAAACCTGTCCAATGTCACCGCCATCTCTGGTAATGCCAAGGTGAAGGCTCATGGCAAGAAGGTGCTCACAGCTGTTGGCAATTCCATCCAACACATTGATGATGTGAAACATTACCTGAAAGACCTCAGCAGGTCCCATGCCCAGGATCTCCATGTAGACCCTGAGAACTTCAAGGTAATTCATTTTCTACTATCCAGTTCCTACTCACTTGTATCTATATTTGTAGTTTTATATTAAATAGAAATTTCCATTGAGACAAAAAAATGAATTAAGAAATAATGAATCTCTAACACCTTACTCATGAGATGTATTGCATCCTATAGGTGTATGGACATGCATTACTTTAGTCAGTTTTTTGGATGCTGCTGGAGGATGCACCTAATTTATCATGGGGTGTGTGCCTTGTCATAAATTAGGTGCATCCTCCAACAGTCAGAGCAACTAAACAGAAATCTATGGCAGCTTGGAGCTGCCATAGATTGCTGTCTTCATTTGCACCTGAAAACTGGCGTAAATGAAGATAAATATGTCTTGTTCGTTGGCCACGTCCCATTATCGCTCTTGCTACATCCCTTTTACAGAAAACCAGGAATTGCGGCTATTTGTTAAAAAGCAGCAGTTAAAAAGGTGCAAATACATTGTTTGCAACTTTTTAATGGCACTTTTCAGGCACAAGCGAGATGATAAATCTCCCCCAATGTGGCCATTCTGATGATCAGTGGATCCATGAAAAACATGGACCTTGGCAGATGCAAAATTCAAATGCAAAAGAGGCCACATTTTTGCACCTGCAAAGAGGGCATGCATGTGTGAATAAAGATTAAAAAAGCAATCATCTATCAATGTGAATACTGCAGTGTGAAACATAACTGTCATGCTATAAATTAGCTTAACATATATTTTGACAAATATTTTCCTCTATCTACAGCGTCTGGGAGAAGTTTTGGTCATCGTCTTGGCCTCCAAGCTGGGATCTGCATTCACTCCTCAGGTCCAGGCTGCCTGGGAGAAGTTCATCAATGTCCTGGTGGCTGCCCTGAGCCATGGCTATTTCTAAATTACTGTTTATGACAGTCATAACATCCATGTGTAAAGTAGCTTGAAGGCTGTAAAATAAAATGCAGTTTAAAAAATAAGGCAACCCAAGCTTTGTGTTCTTGATTTTTCATTACCATAAAATAACTGAATGAATGGAAAATGAGTGTTATTGCTATAAGTATGCACCAAGTAAATAATAAATTGACGTACACTTTGTATATAATGGGGATCATTTATCAAAGACCCCTGTGTCGCTGGAGGATGTGCTTAATATAGGACGAGGCGCAGACCTCCTCATAAATTAGGTGCATCCTCCTGCAGTTTGTAGGACTAGACTGAAATCTACTTCAGCTGGTAGCCATTAAAATGCCACTTTTAGCGCAGTTTAGGCGCAAAGGCATTTAAAAAGTTTCAAAGTTGGGGTTTGTGATGTTTTGGGGTCATTTGGGGTAATTTTCAGGCATGCTAAATGACCCCAAATGTCTTACACAGATGATCTTCTCCCGAGCCACTTCATGGGAAGCCCATAAGGCCATGGCACGTGGTCAACGTATTGCCCTGGCCTCTCGACTTAAAAAGCATAGACAGTTTTGGATCCGAGAACTCACAGCACAGATTACCTCTTTACAAACCGATTGCAAGCCAAACTGAGTCTTTCCCTTCTACGGGAACTGGTGGCAACCCGAGCCAAACTGAAAGAAACCCTGATGCTATTGCTCGCTGCTTCCACGATTATTATGCTCAGTTGTATAATCTACGCCCGGCAAATACACATTCCCCCCCCTACCCCGCATACGGGATTACCTGACTTCCTGTCATTTGCCTAAGCTCTCCACAGAAGCAATGGCCTCCTTAAATAATCCCATTTCCGCAGAAGAACTTGCAGATGTAATTAAGAGACTACCTTCAGGTAAATCTCCAGGCCCGGACGGGTTCACGGACCTATATTACAGGACATTTGGCCCGGAGCTCTCTCCACACCTTCTCGCTCTTTATAACTCATTCCTCCTTGGCTCCCCAATTCTGTCCAATATGTTACCCTCCCACATCGTGGTAATCCCCAAACAGGGCAAAGATGCCCAAGAGTGCGCAAATTACAGGCCAATTTCTCTGTTAAATGCTGATCTGAAAATTTTCACTCGTATTCTTGCAGTCTGTCTAAACAAGTGGCTCCCCACCTTAATTCATAAAGACCAAGTGGGATTTATTCCCTATCGACAGGGAGACGACAACACTCGTAGGGTCCTCAACTTAATAGATGTGGCACTCGCACCGCTACCCCAGCTGTGATACTGAGCCTTGATGCAGAAAAGGCCTTTGACCGCCTTGACTGGTCTTTTTTGTTTGAGACCCTTCGAGCGTTTGGTATCTCAGGGCCTTACCTCCAAGCTATTCTCAATCTTTATTCTGCCCCCTTCTACTTTAGTTAAACTTCCCTTTTGTTCCTCCACAACGTTTAGTATCTTTAACGGTACGAGTCAGGGATGTCCACTCTCACCGCTTATTTTTGCCCTATGTATAGAACCCCTTGCAGTGCATATTAGATTAAACCCAGATATTCAGGGCCTGAAGATGCGGGATAAGACTTTCAAGATATCCCTTTACACAGATGACATCTTTCTTACACTAACTAACCCTCATATTATGCTACCAAATTTGCACGCAGCCCTTTCACGATATGGTGCTCTTTCGGGATATAAGATTAACACCACCAAAACAGAGGCCCTACCTATCCTTATGCCTGCCCCTGACCTCCAACAGCTAAAAAATAACTACTCCTACTGTTGGTCAGACTGCGCATTGAAACACTTGGGGGTTTACATAATCCCTACTTATTCTTCCTTATATTCTAAAAACTTTCCTTCTCTCTTCCGAGAGCTTAGGTCCCTCCTCGTTAAATGGAAACGGCTGTTCTTGTCGTTATTAGGCCGGATAGCAGCGGTAAAGATGTCTCTACTTCCAAAACTACTCTATTACTTTGAGACGCTCCCAGTGCGTATCCCCATGTCAGAACTACGGCTGCTACAACAGGCTATCTTGGATTTTGTGTGGCAAGGCAAGAGGCATTGTATTCCCCGTAAAGTTATGCTCGCGGCTGTGGACAGAGGTGGCCTTTCGGTCCCCAATGTCTTGCATTATTATTGGGCCACTCACCTCCGTGTGATACCATTCTGGGCTTCCCAGTTGGCATTCACTAAATGGGTTGAAATTGAAAAACTTTGGCTTGCTCCAGTACATTCAAATACACTGTTGTGGCAGCAGACCCTGGTGACCCCCCCACTCCCCCTCATTAGGACCAATGGCTTTTACAAAACACATCTGGGATTCATGTCACAAACGCTTTACCTTAGCCTCTCAACACTCTTCTATGATTTCTTTTTTGTATAACTGTCACGAGGGGAGACAAGGGTGGTGAGCCCTATACTGAACCCCTCCTTCTTTCCCTGCCTACTTGCCTCAGTCGGCCCTAGGCAGCCGCGGACAACCACGAAGACGGTCCCTACACTGGGTAAGTGCGCAGGAGGGAAAGGGAACACAGGGAAGGACAAAACACAGACAGAACGAACACAATGGCAGAGTAGTCAGCAAACCAGGTCAAACACAGGAGGTCACATAAATACCAGGGGTGAGGCAAGAGAGAAGTCAAAGTCCGAAATCCAAGTATCCAAATCCAAGTATCCAAACTAAAGGTCGCACAAGCACTGATCAAAGAGTAACTAATCACAGGCGATTTGAGAAGGCAGCTGGCCTGCTTTAAAAAGCCCTCCAATGGGTCATGTGACGGGGCCAGCGTCACATGACCTCATTTGCATACTGAGCGCTGGCCGAACGTGACCAGCGCTCAAATATGCTACCATTTTGGTCATGTGGCGTGGCCAGCGCCACATGACCCAGTGCCCCTAAAATATATATACTCTGAGCGCTGGCTTGCCGGGCCAGCGCTCAGTGCCGCCCACTGCTCGTGTCAAGGGGGGCGGGGACGCCAGGCACGCAGCATCTGGAAGCGCGCCCGACGCTCCCCGCCTCTCGTTACCCTGGAGACGAGGACGCATGTCGCGTCCTCGCTCCGTGTTAGTGGAAGTCCGGCGGCGCTGCAAGCGGGGAGCGCGCCGCCGGCTTCCCGTGACAATAACCCTGCCATCCCCTCTAGTTTAACTGCTCCCATGGTCCGTGTCTGAAGTAAAAGCAATGTTTGAAGACCAAAGATTACGGCGCTGCCAGCATAAAGTAGATTAGATGGAATGTCAGATCCTCTTTTATTCTTGTCTACGCGTTTCAAGGGCGAACAGCCCTCTTCCTAAGGACAATTAAAACAATATATGGTATATTGTTAATATATATGGCAGCGCCGTAATCTTTGGTCTCCAAACATTGCTTTTACTTCAAACTGTCCATATACCCCTGGAGGGATAAAGAAGGAGCCAAGGCAGCAGCACAGCAATCCCTATTGCTGGTAGGGGAAATACCAGCACGGCACAAACAGCTGTTGTGACTCATCACAACAGCATTTGGTAAGCAGAACCTTTATTATCTATTCAACACCTCCTGGCGTTACTACACATGAGGCGCTGTTTTTTCTGTTTTCTCCTTTTATATACATGGTCCGTGTCTGGTCGTCATTGGGTCTCTTTCGCTTGGCGGATGTGGTTCATGCCTCCACATTGAAATTTAAAACCTTTACGCAACTACAAGAACAGTCAAGTCTACAAAGGGCAGAAAGCCTTCACTATCTCCAAATTCACCACTATGTGAGCACCACCTTTGGGTCACTCAAAGTTTCAACCCCCACCCAGTTTGAGCGACTCTGTCAATTGGGTACCGACACTAGAGGTTTGATTTTCATTATATACCGCCTTTTGTCTACAGAGAAGGATGGTAACTCTCCTCACTACACATATATGGATAAATGGTCCACTGATATTGGTTCCCCTCTTTCTCACTTTTGGCAGACCATCTGGAACAGGGCTGCACAGTCCTCTATCTGCACCACATACAAGGAAACTCAATTTAAATTGCTCATGCACTGGTATCACACCCCTGCCCTTTTATACTCTTTGAATCCTAGCATCCCATCAGTCTGCTGGCACTGCCTGAAGGATGTTGGTTCGCTGTATCACATTTTCTCTTATTATCCCGTTTTGGGAGGATGTGAGGGATGTCGCCCAATCCCTTTTCTCAACCCCAGTGGTGTTGGACCCTAAGGTCTATTTGCTTAACCTTCCACCCCAGGGACTGAATAGGCGCTCCTCTAGGCTGTTCCTGTTCTTATGCATGGCTGCCAAATCTCTGATTGCCAAAAGCTGGAAACAGACGAGCTCACCTTCCAAAACTATGTTCCTTGCTAGAATACGTGAAACTTGGTCTCTTGACTTTCTTACGGCTTCCCTCTACAACACCGTTGATCAATTCAATGCAATATGGTTACCCTGGGACGCCCACCCTACTTACTCTTAGATTCCCTTCATCCCCCTCCCCCTCTACCTTTCTCCCCATGTGTTTGTCTATGTCTGATCTTATGTCTGTGCTGTCTATTTTATACTATGGGAATGTATTGTTTTTTTTTTATGCAACATTTCCATGTCTTGCCCATTTCAACGACTCTTTGGGTGTTTCCACTTCTTTTCGATGTATAATTTAATATATATACAGTTTAAAAAAAAAAAACTAAAAACAAGTGCCAACTAGTAGAGATGAGCGAGTAGTGAAATATTCGAAAGTTCGAAATTCGATTCGAATAGACCGCGAAATTCGACTATTCGACCGAATATCGAATCCCATTAAAGTCTATGGGAAAAAAATGCTCGCCACTTGGAAATCTCAATTCGACCACTTGGAGGTCACCAAGTCCACCCTGAAACCTCAGAAAAGGATGCCAACACTGCTGGAATGCAACTGGGACAGCAGGGGAAGCATGTCTGGGTGCATATAACGCGCCCAAGTCGCACTATTACGCCACTATCACAGCCTCTCAACAATACACTCCAAAGACAATATAACCTCTCTGTAAAGTGAGACCATACAAGGAAACCTTCTTTCCTCTACATTGCCATGGACCCCAAGCCATACTAGACAAAAAAGAAGATAAAATTCTGCACCCCTTAAAATCACGTTGCCTATGACAACCACAGATGGCATAGGCAAGGGGGAAAGCAAATAGACCCCACCCCTAATTGTCATTGTGTGTGTGTGTGAGATGTGGTCAGACATGTCTTCTTTAAAATGTAAAAACAACTCAAACACATGCAGAAGCCTTAAAATGCCCAAATTGTTGGCGCTTGAGATGTCAGTGACCCGACCTGGCCCAGTGTCATGTCTAGCAGGTAAAGCAGTGGGGATGTTGAGGGAATGCGTAGGACCGCAAAAGGCAGGAAGAGGCCGTGGGCTGGCCAGAGGCTCATGGAAAATTTTGTGGAGGCCCAGAGGTGAGACGTCTTAAAAATTGGTGTGAGGCTAAAGAGCGTGAGACCTCTTAAAAATTATGTGGAGGCCCAAGAGCTGAGACCTCTAAAAATTATGTGAGGCCCAAGAGGTGAGACTCTTAAAAATTATGTGGAGGCCCAAGAGGTGAGACGTCTTTAAAATTGTGTGGAGGCTAAAGAGTGAGACCCTCTTAAAAATATGTGGAGCCAAAGAGGTGAGACCTCTTAAATTATGTGAGGCCCAAGAGGTGAGACCTCTTAACATTTTGTGGAGGCCCCAAGAGTCAGACCTCTTAAAAATATGTTGGAGGCCCAAGAGGTAAGACCTGTTAAAAATTGTGTGGGAGGCTAAAGAGGTGAGACCTCTTAAAAATTGTTTGTAGCCCAAGAGGTGAGACCTCTTAAAAATTATGTGGAGGCCCAAGAGGTCAGACCTCTTAAAAATTATCTGGAGGCCAAAGAGGTGAGACCTCTTAAAAATTGTGTGGCAGGCTAAAGAGGTGAGACCTGTTAAAATTTTGTGGAGGCCCCAAGAGGTGAGACCTTGATAAAATTTTGTGGAGGCCCAAGAGGTGAGACATTGATAAAATTATGTGGAGGCCCAAGAGGTGAGACCTGTTTAAAATTTTGTGGAGGCCCCAAGAGTGAGACTGTTAAAAATTTTGTGAGGCTAAAGAATTGAGACCTGTTAAAAATTGTGTGGAGGCTAAAAGAGGTGAGACCTGTTAAAATTTTGTGGAGGCCCAGAGGAACTGATAAAATTTTGTGGACCCTTGATAAATTTTTGGAGGCCAAGAGGTGAGACCTGTTAAAATTTTGTGGAGGCCCAAGAGGTGAGACCTGTTAAAAATTTTGGGTAGGTGAGATGAGACCTAAATTTGTGAGCCAAGAGGTGAGACCTGTTAAAAATTTTGTGGAGGCCCAAGAGGTGAGACTTTAAAAATTTGTGAGGCCAGAGGTGAGACCTGTTAAAATTTTGTGGAGGCCCAAGAGGTGAGACCTTAAAATTGTGAGCAGAGTGAGACTTTAAAATTATGTGGAGGCCCAAGAGGTGAGACCTCTTAAAATTATGTGGGAGCCAAGAGGTGAGACCTCTTAAAACATTTTGTGGAGGCCCAAGAGGTGAGACCTCTTAAACATTTTGTGGAGGCCAAGAGGTGAGACCTCTAAAAATTATGTGGAGGCCCAAGAGGTGAGACCTTTACAATTATGTGGAGGCCCAAGAGGTGAGACGTCTTAAAAATTGTGTGGAGGCTAAAGAGGTGAGACCTCTTAAAAATTATGTGGAGGCCCAAGAGGTGAGACCTCTTAAAATTTGTGGAGGCCAAGAGTGACACCTCTTAAACATTTTGTGGAGGCCAAGAGGTGAGACCTGTAAAACATTTTGTGGAGGCCCAAGAGGTGAGCCATAAATATATAAATTTTTCTTATTTACGGAGCAATTCTACGGCGGTTAAGGAGAGGAGGAGGAGGTGGAGGAGGAAATGGCACTTCATACAGATGGCACTTCACTTTTGGCTGCTTTCCACTGTTGGAGAAGCAAAGTCCGGGTCAATCCACTTGCTGTTCATTTTGATTAGCGTCAGCCTGTCGGCACTGTCGGTTGACAGGCGGCTGCGCTTATCGGTTATAATGCCCCCGGCTGCGCTGAACACCCTTTCTGATAGCACGCTGGCGGCAGGGCAGGCAAGCACCTCCAAGGCGTACAGGGACAGTTCCAGCCACGTGTCCAACTTGGAGACCCAGTAAGTGTAGGACGCCGAGGGATCGGGGAGGACAGGGGTACGGTCTGCCAGGTACTCCCGCAACATCCGCCGATACTTGTCCCTCCTGCTGATAGCGGGCCCCGCAGTGATGGAAGTTGCACGAGGGGGTGCCATGAACGTGTCCCACACCTTGGAGAGTGTTCCCCTGGTGGCTGTGGGCCTGATCGATGTTGAGGGACTCTGGGAGACCCTCTCCTCTCTGCCGCCAGCGATGGTGGGTGGGAAAATCTCCATCATGTTCTGCACGAGTTCCCTCTGGTATTCCAGCAATCGATTCGTCCTCTCCTCTACCGGAATAAAAGAGGAGACGTTATCTTTATACCGGGGGTCCAGGATTGCGAAGACCCAGTACAGTTTGTTCTCCACTATCCGGACAACACGTGTGTCCCGGGAAAAGCAGCCCAGCATGAAGTCAGCCATGTGTGCCAGACTCTGAATAGGCATGACGTCACTGCCCCCACCAGAAGGATCACTTGCCATTTCCTCCTCTTCCTCTTCCGCCTCCTCTCCGCCCCATCCGCGCTGAACCAATGGGACGCACACAGCCTGACTGCTACCCTCGCCGCCAGCATCCTCCTCCTCTTCCACAGCCACCTCCACGTCGTCCTCCTCCTCCTCATCCCTCCTCCTGCAACTGCCACCGAGAAGCAGACAAAAGTGTGGTCTGACTGTGTAGCTCCGTTGCGTCTCCTCCTACCCCCGTCTCCTCTGCGTGCAATGCGTTCTCCCTTATTGCGATGAGCGATTCTTTAAGGACGCATAGGAGCGGGATGGTTACGCTCACTATAGCGTCCTCGCTGCTGACCTTCTTGGTGGACTCCTCAAAGATACGCAGTACATCGCATATGTCTGCCATCCATGGCCACTCGTGGTTGGCAAACTGAGGGAGCTGAGTTGGAGGCACGCGTGGATTCATAATCTGGTACTCCATCAATGCTCTCTGCTGCTCACACACCCTGGCCAACATGGAATAGGTGGAATTCCAGCGAGTCGGCAGGTCGCACAACAGCCGATGTTCAGGCAAATGGAGGCGTTGCTGGAGTTTTTTTAAGCTAGCAGCAGCTACAGTTGACTTCCGAAAGTGAGCGCACAAGCGCCGCACTTTCACCAGTAGCTCTGCCAGGTTGGGGTAAGTCTTTAGAAATTTTTGGACTACCAGATTAAAAACGTGGGCCAGGCATGGTACGTGATTGAGTTCGGCAAGCTCCAGAGCCGCCACCAGGTTACGGCCGTTATCGCACACGACCATGCCTGGTCCTAGCTGCAGCGGCGACAGCCACATCTCCGTCTGCTGCAATATGGCGTCCCTCACTTCTGGGGCGCTGTGCTTCCTGTCGCCCAAGCTGATGAGCTTAAGCACCGCCTGCTGACGTCTCCCCGCGCCAGTGCTGCAACGCTTCCAGCTAGCGGCTGAGGGCGATGTTAAGGCAGAGGAGGAGGAGGAGGAAGAGGAGGGGGGTGTATCAGAACCCGTGCTGGCAATCTTGGGCGGGGGTGGTAGGTAGGCCGTCTCTGTTTGCGACCCCGTCCCCGCTTCCACAACATTCACCCAGTGTGCCGTCAAAGAAATGTATCGTCCCTGGCCGCAAGCGCTTGTCCACGAGTCGGTGGTCAAGTGGACCTTTGCGCTGACTGCGTACCTCAGGGCCCGCCTGATGTTACGCGACACGTGCTGGTGCAGGGCGGGGACGGCACTCCGGGAAAAGTAGTGGCGGCTGGGGACGGAATAGCGAGGTGCGGCAGCCGCCATCAGGTCGCGGAAGGCCTGCGTCTCCACAAGCCTAAACGGCAACATCTCCAGGGCCAGCAGTTTGGAGATGTGGCAGTTTAAGGCTTGGGCTTGGGGGTGACTCGAGGCGTACTTCCGCCTGCGGTCGAACGCCTGCGAGATGGACAGTTGTTGGGACGAGGAGTGTGAAGGTGCAGGCGAAGAGGCGGGGGAAGGGGAGGCTGAAGGAGAAGGCCCCAAAGTAGCCGAGGCAGAGGCAGATGTGGAGGTGTCCTGGCTGGAGGTCTGGACCGCAGTGGCAGCACACAACAAAGGGGAAGAGGCAGTGGCAGCAAGACCGGGCGCAGGTTGTATTGCGTTTGCTCTCTCCCACTCAGCCCAGTGCTTGACTTCCAAGTGACGCCGCATGCCTGAGGTGGTCATATTGCTCTTCTCAGAGCCCCTACTCAGTTTTGAGTGGCAGAGTGTGCAAACCGCGCTCAGTTTGTCATCCGCACAAACATTAAAAAATCTCCACACCACAGAAGTACGAGGCCTCGATGGGGGAGCTTCGCGCGACTGCCCGCTGCCGGGAACAGCTTCGGCCCTGCTGGCTGTGGCCTCACTTCTCTGTCTGGACTGTCCTCTGCCTATGGACATCCCTCTGCCTGTGGACATCCCTCTGCCTCTGGACATCCCTCTGCCTCTGGACATCCCTCTGCCTCTTGCTGCCTTTTTCGGTGCTGCGCAGACCACCACCTCTCCACTGCTTTCCTCGCTGGACATCACCCCTGGCCAAGTGGGGTCGGTCATTTCGTCATCCACCACCTCCTCTTCCACTTCCTCACTCTGCTCCTCCTGCTGCCCACTGGACATTCCAACAGCCTCCCTTGATGGCAACTGCGTCTCATCATCATCATCGCTCATGATAACAGATGCTGGCTCAGGGTCCACATCAGCAGGAGATGGCGAAAACTCAAGTGTTTGGGCATCACTACAAACAAATTCCTCTGCTAGCTCCTGGGATTCTTCCGGCACATCTGAAAAAGGACCCGAAAAGAGCTCCTGGGAGGGGTCAATGGTGGGATGACTCTGTTGGCCAGGTGTGGAGGAAGGAGGGTCAGAGTGAGACTGTGTGGATGACTGGCTGGTGGACAACTGTGTGGAAGCGCTATCGGCTATCCATTGCACCACCTGTTCAACCTGCTCAGGCCTCAACAGCGGTGTAACCCGCCCCCTGCTTAACTGTCCCATAAAGGCAGGGATTCTGGATGAGCGGGATCCTGGCTGACCCTCACCAGCACGCATTGTATCCCCACTGGCTTCAACAAGGCCCCCAACAGCATTTCCGCGCCCCCGTCCTCGTCCACGTCCTATTCCGCTAGCCCCCCTCCGCATTTTATTTTTTTTTGGTTACAATATTTTGCCTTCACAGCCGTGAAATTATTTTGGCAAGAGAACGCACAGTACAGTTGCCAATTATAAGGCCTATATATTTTATAGTTCAAGGTACACAGCCGTGTACTAACTGTTCAGACGGTGGGTATTAACACCAGGTATTTAAATTAGTTTGCAAGAGAACGCACAGTACAGTTGCCATTATAAGGCCTATATATTTTATAGTTCAAGGTACACAGCCGTGTACTAACTGTTCAGACGGTGGTGTATTAACACCAGGTATTTAAATTAGTTTGCAAGAGAACGCACAGTACAGTTGCCATTATAAGGCCTATATATTTTATAGTTCAAGGTACACAGCCGTGTACTAACTGTTCAGACGGTGGGTATTAACACAGGTATTTAAATTATTTTGCAAGAGAACGCACAGTACAGTTGCCCATTATAAGGCCTATATATTTTATAGTTCAAGGTACACAGCCGTGT
>ONZH01028066.1:0-52972 GCA_900303285.1 Rhinella marina
GAGCTACGGCCTGTGGGTGGGTGGCAGGGTATTTTGTGCTTGCGTTCAAATGCCTAGGGTAAGGACATTTGAACACTGTTCTGGGACATTGAAGTGGACGTGCTGGCTGATGGTTCTTGCGAAGGTCAAAGTGTAGGGCGGGAGGCATCTGGGCCTGCATCTTGGACAGCACATAACAGAGGGGAAGAGGAAGCAGTGGTGTGACCTGCAGACACAGATCATGGAACCAGGTGTTCGGCCCACCTTTTATGGTGCTTTGCTGCCATGTGGTGGATCATGCTGGTGGTGGTCAGGTTGTTGGTGTTTATGCCCCTGCTCATCTTGGTAAGGCACATGTTGGAAATTACAATCTGTTTATTGTCAGCAATTTCCTCAAGAAACCGCCAGACTGCAGAACACCTAACCCTTGGCAAGGGAGATCGCCACAAGAGGCTGCTCAGGGGCACAGTTGCAGGCCTTCTTGGCATGGCCTGCCTTCTCCCTTTTGCCACACCACTGCATCTTCCAGCCTGTTGCGGTGCTGCAGATCCCTCACCCTTTTTACTGCTGTCCTCGCTCGGCTTGCCACCTTCCCAGGTTGGGTCAGCAATTTCATCGTCCACCACCTCCTCTTCCACTTCCTCACTCTGGTCCTCCTCCTGACATGTTGACCTAACAAGAACCTGACTTAACTGCGTCTCATCCGCATCATCAACCTCTTGATGCACTAGTTGCCCTTGACTTATTGGCAACTGTGTCTCATCATCATCATGCACCTCATGAGATGCTGCTTGTCGTTCCTCACCGTCATCACCGTCATTCTTCTGAGACTGGACTTTGTGGAAGAGAGGGTGATGCTTAACCGACTGGAAGCATCAGCTGAAATCTAGCCAAATACCTGCTCGCACTGGTGCGGTGACAAGAGTTGTGTCTTGCGCCTCCCTGTAAACTGTGACATGAAACTAGGAGTTTTGGACTTTGGTTCTTGGGCTCTGCCAGCAGGCACAGTTTCACCGCGCCCAGAGCCATGGCCCACTTCCCCGTCCCTTAGTGCTTGCCTTTTGCATATTATATAGTATATATGCAACTTTGTCACAAGTACAGTAGTGCAAATTTTTATTAAGTGTATGATCAGAAAAATTTCACCAGATGTCAAATATTTAAAATGTGCAAACGTTATAAAGCAGGTACAGCTGAGGTACTGTGGACTTAATTAATGGCAGAAAAAATAGCAACGGATGTCATATATATAGACTACAGAAAGGTTCTAATGTACACGCTGTTGTACACGCTGTGCCCCAAATTTAAAAAAAAAAATTCAGCCAGATATAACAATAAACTTTTGTGTCTTTTGAACAGAACAACTAGCCCTGCCTAGCCAAATCCTATCCCTACACTATATGTGCCTCCTTGCGCAAATGTTATACAGCAGACGCAAATGAACTGTGGCCTTAATTAATGGTAGAAAAAATAGCAACGGATGTCAGGTATATAGAGTACAGAAAGGTTCTAATACACATGCTGTGCACGTAGTGGTAGTGTCAGGCATACTTGCGTTCTTTTTGCCCCAAAAGAAAAAAAAATGCAGCCAGATATAACAATGGACTTTTGTGTCTTTTGAACAGAACTACTAGCCCTGCCTAGCCAAATCCTATTACTACACTATATGTGCCTTCTTGCGCAAATGTTATACAGCAGACGCAAAAGAGGTACTGCGGACTTAATTAACAGCAGAAAAAATAGCAAAGGATGTCAGGTATACAGTATACAGAGAGTAATACCCCATGCACCAGCTGCGCAAGTGGCATTAATGTCAGGCCATCTTGTGCAATTGTAAAAAATAAAAAAAATAAAAATAAAATAAATAAATATATATATATATATATATATATATATATATATATATATATATTGCAGCAAGATATAATAGCCCTTAAAAGGGCTTTTGGTTCTTTTCAACTGAAAATCTAGCCCTGCCTAGCCAATTTCTCTCCCTACACTATCTGTCCCTCCTTGCAGCAGCTCCCCTGACTCTGTCTGAGCCGGTAACATGTCACTGGGTGCTATATAGCACCCAATGACACGCTCCCGACCATCCAATCACTGTAATACCAGTAGCCAAAATGGTTACAGCATTACAGTGAATGCTAGTACCTGGCATTGAATGCCAGTATGGCGCTCGAGCGCCGCCATGCTTGGCCGAATACCATATTTGGCAGAAGATGTTTGCTCAACACTAATAAGTAATACAGTTCTTATATGGTCAAGCTCCAAGTGAGACTAAAGTCATAAACTGGTTGGTGTCCCTGCGCAAGAATCAGTGCTGTGCACCTTCATTCTCAGGATCATTCATGGTCCCATATGTCGAGTCCCCAGTGATCATTAAATGATGACATATCCATGTGGAAATAACCATTTTAAACTAGCTTAAACTAATGTTACAGAGATCCTGCAGACAGTTCCAGCAGGGAACATCCTGACGGTCCTGTCTAGATCTGGCATTGCCAAACCCAACCTGAACAGTAAAATAAAACCAAACATCATCAAAATAATTTGTGAAAATATTTTCCTACCCTTATTGTCATCACTTTTGCATTTTAGATGTTATTTTTAGATATACATTTATTCTAATAACATTTTTCATAATTATGACAATACTCCAAGGAGACGGCTGACATGAGAGGCTGCTGTGTGAATATTTCATTTTTACTTCAATGTTAAATATAGTTTGGTAAAATATAAACAGATAAAAATAGGGAAAGTGAATAAACCCTATAAAATGAACTTAGTAATAAGTGTCCACAACATGCTGACATCATAATATTCTGTATAAAATTTATACTAGACCCTCAGTTTTATACAAAAAAATTCTTATTAAAATGTATTTTAAGAAATTAATTATGTGACCTGTGAAATGTTTTGAATATGATATATATATATATGATTTGTAATAGAAATGTCAGTGTCAGGTGGACTTACCAGTATAGTAACAGCAGGCTTGTCCTAATGTAAAATTATTTACTGGAAATGAGGGGGAGCTGTGTAGGAGATTTATACTGTGCTGGGACAATCCCAGGTGATGATCAGAGATTTATAATTACCCAGGAGGAGAAAAGATGTTTATGATTATATCACAGAAATCATGCCTCTTGGGATTTCCATAACTTTTTACTAAGATGTATACGTTTGTGTTCCTTAAAGGGGTATTCCCATCTTGGACAATGGGGACATATTGCTAGGATATGCCCCCATTGTCCTATATCGAGAACAATGGAAGCCGCGCATGCGCAGTGCACCCTCCTTCACTTTCGGGGCCCCGTTCTCGATATAGGACAATGGGGGCATATCCTAGCAATATGTCCCCATTGTCCAAGATGGGAATACCCCTTTAAGTCAAAAACTTTTTTTAACTGACTTCTATCTAAAATACAGGGCAGAACATGAACACTCTACTAGCATTGTTTCAGTTTTATAGTAATACACCAAATACAGCATGCCTTGATTTTTTTTGTTACATTTAATACAGAATATAACAGGGGGTACAGTAGAGACCACACTAACTTCTTTGCCAGCTCTAATATGGTACCCACCATGATGTAAATTTTAGAATGGTCTCTAGAATCCAAAATAAAAAATATTTGGTCTAAAGATGAGCGAACCAATCAAAATTTGTTTTGGGTCTGTGTGTCTTTGTGAATTGATTCAGATGTTGGTATATCACCCCGTGTAGGCTCCTAGGAATATTTTTGAAACTTTTTATGTATTTTTGTTTATTTTATCTATTTTTCCCTCCAACATCCCCTCTCCCCAAGCTCTGGAATGAGACAACAATGACAACAATAGTAAATGATGACATACATACTGTAGTTACGGGTAGATGCACATTTGACGGTGTTAGCATACAGGGTCTTTAAAAATACATCGCACCGGCACGCATCTCATGCTTTTTCATATTTCAAATCTTTCAATAATTGGCCCTTATCGGAAGCAGATGATGTTTAACCGCACACAGTGTTATGAGAAGTGTCTTTGGGGAATATGACAAGTGGCATAATAATAAGCCATATAACCCTTATTTGGGTTCCCATCTTGTTTAAAAGCAATTCTACTACACCTTGATTCTCAAATTGGGGTGAATACCAGCTGAAGAAGAGGTGGTGGTAGCTGCACCCGCAGCAACAGGCCAGAGCTGCCAGTGTCATCCATTGGTTGTGTTTTAACTACTAATCCCATTCTAATGGTTTACTCAGTCTTAAACATCAACTCAGCTGACATCAGATACCCACAGCCAGGAGTCAGTGGTTTCCTCTCACACAACACTTAGTTGGCATGGTCCAGGAACAAGCTGTGTGTCCTCACCTTTCCTTTTCTGTTCTTTCTGCCAGCCAAGTGATATATATACCACTGGCTTGCTCCACTTTTCAGCAGTGAAGAAATTATTTAGGACAGTCAGTAACTGCTGCCCAGAGCAGATTTGGAGGAGAGGTCCACTGCTTCCTCCTCTAGGTGTGCAAGTAGCGATGATGAGAGTTGTGTGGGAATAGATGCAGCAGCAGGCAGTCAGCGTGGAGTAGCATGGTACAATGTCATGCTCACTGTTCTGGTAATTTTTAATCAAGTCCCTTGAAGACGTCATTGTGGCCATATGTAAAATCTGTGGACCAAAGGTGAAGCGTGGTCAAGGATCCAATGATGGCACCACAGACCTGCGTCAACACATGGAGCATCACCATAAAGTGGTCTGGGAAAACTGTGGAGCTAATGTAGTGGTACAGACTGTTTGCTCTCATCCAACAGTGCAGAAGCTGAACCTGCTTCTGGCCAAGACTGGCACTACAGTTTTTCCCTTGACATGTGGTTGACTTCCAAGTCAAGTTGAAGAGTTCCTAGCTGTCAGTACTTCTCTAAAAAAGCTGTACCACCTCCACATACATACCTTATGTACAACAGAAGGTGGAACAGTTCTTGAACCTGTCTGTGTCTGGTACAATTCACAGCAGCACTGACGTGTGGCGCTATAACTATGGTCAAGGACAATATATGCCCGTTATGGCCCACTGGGTAAATATGGTTTTGGCCCAGGAACACTAGCAACTTGACCAGGTGATGGCAATGCCGCCTCCATTTTCTCATTCTGTAATTGTGAGTAGTTCTCCAATATAGTTCTCCGGTGCGAACGGAGTCACACCACGGATGAACTGCTTCGCATCATCAATCAAGAAATCGAATTCTGGTTTTCTACCTACCAGCTGAAGATTGGAACCATGGTTACTGATAATGGGAAGAACATTATTACCCCAGCTCCCCGTTCCTGTGATTCTGTCCCCACACACTAGTATGGGCACCTGGCTTCTTCACTCCTTCCTGTTGCTGCATGCTTTGCCTATAGGTGCGGGCAGCAGGGTTCTTAGCTGTAGTCTGCATTCTTGCCACCAGCATTTTCCTCATGGTTCTGAGCAGAGCTTGCACTCTGGCTCAGAGTTTCTTTTGTGTATTTAGGGTGTGTGCAGGCATGTCTCTCATCCCATTGTGAGTCAGCCTGCCTGTGCCCTCTATCTTCCTCTGCCTATGGCTAGTCTGCAGGAGTTATATTAATGCATTTTCTTCTACAGGAAGTTAGTTTCCTGTTTGTGTTAAGGTGTTCTGTTGAAGTCATTCTGTGTACCGGACTTTGGATTACATATTACGGACTCTGCCTGTTTGCTTCCTGCCCTAACCCCGATCTGTATTTTCAGACTTTGCCTGACTGCCACCTGCCCTGACTTCTGCCTCCGTACCCTGACTATGCCTTCCTCAGATAAGCCTCTGGCCTCCCAGCATCCACTGAGTGTATTGTGTAACCTGGAGGTCAGTACAGTGGGTTCATACTCTGGTCCTGATTCCCTCGTGTCCCAATTCCCCTTTGAGGTAGCACCTTGTACTCCCCTTAGAAAAGTCTCTCCTCACCATCAGGTATTGTGTAAAGAACGAGGGGTGTGCTCAGAGATTGTCTTGAGAGGGAGTTGGTCATGTGGGGCAGTAGGTTCCCACCCACTGGTCATAACAAACATTGTGTTGGTGCTGCATCATGGAGGGTTGACCCATGCTCCCTGCATGGTGCACTTCTTTAATCTGGTTCTAAAGTGGTTTCTGAAGTCTTCCACCCAACTGCAAGCCATCTTGTAAATGGACAGGAAACTGTGCTTGCACTTCTGGCACTCTTGTCCTGCTAAACACACCTTCCTTGAGATGCAAAGGCAGAATGATGTTTCCCACATCACCTATATGACATTTCATCACATTGGAACTCCACCCTCCACATGTTGGACCTATATGAGCAGAGAAAGACTGTGAATGATTTATCTCCCCTGTCATACCAATTTATTTGTCAGTCACCAGGACTATGGGATGAATTATGTCATTTCAGTACTGGTACAGATAAATCTGGTTGGCCAGGGGAGAGGAGACATGGTGCCTATATTTCATGGCCACCTGAGCCCTGTGGAGGCTGAACTGGCAGAGGAGGAAGACATTAACACCCAGGAATTGTATACAGAAGTAGGTGGTTTATGTGCCCAAGCCACAGAAAAATAACAGGAGGAGCACGAGGAGCTAGAGTGCGATGAGCAAGACCAAGCAGATGACCTCATTCGCCGATCCTCACAAAGGTCTAACTGGGGGGACCCAAGGAATCATGCTTCTCTGCTATGACTGCTGGGGGGGGACAGCACCAGATCCATCAGCAGCAACTTGAGTCTGGAGTCTCTAATAAGCACCTTTCTTCACCCGCCTACTCAATAAACAATCCAGCAGCAGCAACACATGGAGCAGAACCTGAACCAGCAGGTGATGGCATACTTGGAGTGAACCCTGCCACCCGAGTTACAAGATCCCCTGGATTACTGGGCAGCCAAACTTGATTTGTGGCTGCAACTGGCTGAGTTTGCCATGGGCAAGCCTTCTTGCTCAGCTGGAGGTCTACTGGCCAACTAAAACTGGGTAAGGTGGTCATTGACAATGATAGGAACATTATAGCTGCCCTGCACTTAAGGGCAATATCACATGCAGCCTGCAAGGCACACAGAAATGTCTGCCAATGTACCTCTTGATCTGCAACGCTTCAACTCGCTAGAATTTCACCTTGCATATGCTGGAGAGTCTATATTAGCAGCATGAAATGGTCAATGATCACATCATTCAGCAGACCATCACCATTGCAGGGAGAATGTATTATAATGAGCTCAGACAGAGGCAGCCCATCAGGGACACCTGTCATATACTGTACTTTGGTCCTTTGAAGTGGTCACCTGGAAAGTGTACCAGGCACTCGCCACTCTTTTCATGCTTTTATTGCTTTTCAATGCTTTTATTGATGTACTGTCTTGCACAAACAGCATATTTGTGTGTAAGTGAAATACCTTTTTTTGCTTAAATCACTACTGGACACCTGTTGTGTTATTCCTATTCCTGGATGTGACTCCACTGATATCTTCAAAATGGGGAAAATTTAGTTGCTGAAAACAGGAAAGAGAATATTTGGCACTAGAATTTACATTGAAGAGGTTATCTAGGAATTTATAACGATGACCTATACTCAGGATAGGACTTCTTTATCAAATCTGAGTCCCAGCACCTCCCACCGATCAGCTGTTTCAGGGAGCCACCATGCTCATATCTGGCTCCTGGCAGCTTTCCAAACACAGCACTGGACATTGTATAGCAGCTGTGCTTGGTATTGCTGCTAAGCCCCAATGACTTGAATGGGGATGAGCTGTATCTAGGTCATGTGTCCTATGTATGGTGGCATCCCATGGCCTATGAAGAGGCCACGGACATGTCATCAACATACAGGGGGGGAAAAAGTATTTAGTCAGCCACCAATTGTGCAAGTTCTCCCACTTAAAAAGAGGAGGTTGGCCTGTAATTGACATAATAGGTAGACCTCAACTATGAGAGACAAAATGAGAAAACAAATCCAGAAAATAACATTGGCTGATTTTTAAAGAATTTATTTGCAAATTATGGTGCAAAATAAGTATTTGGTCACCTACAAACAAGAAGATTTCTGGCTCTCACAGACCTGTAACTTCTTCTTTAAGAGGCTCCTCTGTCCTCCACTCATTACCTGTAGTAATGGCCCCTGTTTGTTATCAGTATAAAAGACACCTGTCCACAACCTCAAACAGTCACACTCCAAACTCCACTATGGTGAAAACCAAAGAGCTCTGGAAGGACACCAGAAACAAAATTGTAGACCTGCACCAGGCTGGGAAGACTGAATCTGCAATAGGCAAGCAGCTTGGTGTGAAGAAATCAACTGTGAGAGCAATAATTGGAAAATGGAAGACCTACAAGACCACTGATAATCTCCCTACATCAGGTGCTCCACACAAGATCTCACCCCTTGGAATCAAAATGATCAAAAGAACTGTGAGCAAAAATCCCAGAACTACATGGGGGGACCTAGTGAATGACCTACAGAAAGCTGGAACAATGTAACAAAGGCTACCGTCAGTAACACACTACGCCACCAGGAACTCAGATCCTGCAGTCCCAGACGTGTCCCCCTGCTTAAGCCAGTACATATCCGGGCCCGTCTGAAGTTGGCTAGAGAGCATTTGGATGTTCCAGAAGAGTATTGGGTGAATGTCATATGGTCAGATGAAACTAAAGTAGAACTGTTTGGTGGAAACATAACTCGTCATGTTTGGAGGAGAGTGAATGCTGAGTTGCATCCAAAGAACACCATACCTACTGTGAAGCATGGAGGTGGCAACATTATGCTTTGGGGCTGTTTCTCTGTAAAGGGACCAGGATAACTGATCCGTGTACGTGAACGAATGAATGGGGCCATGTATCATGAGATTTTGAGTGCAAACCTCCTTCCATAAGCAAGAGCATTGAAGATGAGTGGCTGGGTCTTTCAGCATGACAATGATCCCAAGCACACTGCCAGGGCAACGAAGGAGTGGCTTCGTAAGAAGCATTTCAAGGTCCTGGAGTGGACTAGCCAGACTCCAGATCTCTACCCCATAGAAAACCTTTGGAGGGAGTTAAAAGTCCGTGTTGCCCAGCAACAGCACCAAAACATCAGTGCTCTAGAGGAGATCTGCATGGAGGAATGGGCCAACATACCAGCAACAGTGTGTGCCAACCTTGTGAAGACAGAAAACGTCTGACTTCTGTCATTGCCAACAAAGGAGATAGAACAAAGTATTGAGAGGAACTTTTGTTATTGACCAAATACTTATTTTCCACCATAAATTTCAAATAAATTCTTAAAAAATCAGACAATGTGATTTTCTGGATTTGTTTTCTCATTTTGTCTCTCATAGTTGAGGTCTACCTATGATGTCAATTACTGGCCTCTCTCAGCTTTTAAAATGGGAGAACTTGCACAATTGGTGGCTGACTAAATACTTTTTCCCCCCACTGTAAGTTTCGAGATAACTCCTTTAAATTATGATAAGTTCTGAACAGTTATTTACAAGTAAGTGACTTTTTCTACAGTGTGTGGAATATACCTGATTTGTTAGAAGGTTTGTTGTCTATATTGTATTTACACTAGTGCTAAGCAGTGATATTTAAATAAATTGATTATAAATAATATGATTAATGTGACCCTGCCTCAACGTATAACCTTCTGCAGAACCTAAAATTAAGGGTGCAGAACCTTGGTTGTGTGATCATTTACCAAGTATGTACCTTTAGCAGTTTATACTTTGCCAATCTCTGTCCAATTATGTTACGTTTTCCAGGTATTCTTTTTCATTTTCCTATAGTGTATCTCATTTATTTTCAACAAAATATGTGACTGTCAAATATTTACTGATTCTGGAGACAAATAGTCTTCAAGGCAGATTTTTTATGTCCATGTGTTTTTGATAATGATTAAAAAAAAATATCAGTCATGGAATCATGAATAGGTAGTCCGTCGTTCGTCCTTGAAACAATAATTTTAGAAAATACTTTTGTCTTTTTTATATTTTTTATCTTATGGAACAATATAAAACTCATAGTCAGATGTACCAAGTAAGAATATTATTGCCGAAATATTATACGTTTATTTTACAGGTAGGAGCCAGCATTCTACTTATTTGTGTTTTCATTTTCCCACATATCATCTATGTTCATAAGTGAAAAAATATCTTTCAAAAACACCTTCTACGCACTAACCCCAGTAATGCAGATTGTATGTTGGAGTTCTGTAGACTGTATATGATAGGATTTATCATGGGGATGATAGTGGAAAATACTATATTAAAGACAGAATCCAGAACATCAGAGTAAGGAGGTATCAGATACCCTGCTAAGCCTGCTCCATAGTAAATAGAGATGACAGTGACGTGGGACGAGCAGGTGGAGAAGGCTTTTTTTTGGCTTTCATTTGTCTTCATCTTGAAGATGGCAGAGAAAATTTTCACATACGAAATAAGAGTACCAAACAATGGAATAACTGCTAATATCAACATTTCTATAGCAATTATTACAAAAAAAATTGGTGTGCTTGTACAAGAAGTCTTTGTTAGGGACTTGATATCACAAAAGAACTGGTGGATGAGGTTGGAGTGACAGGAGGACAAGTTCAAGGCTGAGATTACAAATATTATAGCGTTCAAAAATGCGGCTGTCCAAATCCCAATGGTTATCAAGATGCAATTTATCCGACTCAGGATCCAATGGTAATGTAAGGGGAGGCAGATAGCGACATATCGGTCATAAGCCATAATGAAGAAAAGAATCTCCTCTGCAGTCGTTACTGCTAAGAAAACATACAACTGAGAATAACATTGTGAGAAGGAGACAAAGTGACTTCCAGACAATAAGATGTGCAGTAATTTAGGAACAGTGACCGATGTATAAAATATGTCTACAATGGACAAATTACAGATAAAGAGATACATTGGTTTATGTAACTGAACTTCCAGACATATGACTGTGATAATGGAGGAATTGATAAGGACTCCGACCAGATATATCAAGAAGAAGAAAGTGGTGATGAGCGGTTTATTCCTTGTCTCTCCAGAAAATGGTAAAATGTAAAAATATTGAAAAGTCGTCTCATTCTTCATTAGCACTTTCTTAGTTTTCTAGAAAAGAAACAAAAAGATGCAGATTTACCATAGCCTGGCAGAATATGCAGTGCTATGATAATCAGACACGCTGCTGGATGCTGCACATGATTTTTAACGAGGCATGCACCTCATCGTAAATTAGTGTTTCCGAACTGAAACCTAAGCCAGCCCATGGCTGGGGTTGATCTCAGTCTTCTTCCATGCCCAAAAACTGGTATAGAAGATAACAAATGTGGATCTGGAACCACCCCTTCTTGCTCTCACCACACCCGCTTTCAGGAAAGTGATGAGGCAGACAAGGTAACAGCACTTGTTGAAAAAGTTGCAAACACAAAGTTTGTAAATTTATGATAAATGTGGCCCAAAATACATACATTTTTGCATAGGTTATACCAAAAGTCCTTATAAATAAAGGACCACCTAACGTACTCTGGTAATCTGGTGGATACTCCAGGTGATCCAGTCAGTTAATAACACTAATTTTATTGATTACTAACCCAGCTCTTGACCCATGTGTATTAAGGTTCTCCCAATGTTTTTGTATTTTCTGAATTACTTAAAGAAGAAGTTTTACTTCTCATGAAATTATATTTTTTTGTAAGCTGATTTTTCTGCCACCATATGTCTTTGGGCTGGATACGCTTTGTAAGAGATTAAAATTGTGATTCCTGTAGGCTGGAACCCACAACACCAGTGGAACATTTAACATAGACAATTTGCAAACAATAAACTAAAAAACATATTTTTGTGAAAAGTTAAACTTACTTAAAAGTAGCATAGTTCAAAAATAACTTGAAGCCTGATTACTTGTCGAGGAAGTAAATAGGTCAGTATTACACGGTCTTCCAAAAGTGTCCCCATCATAATTTCTTGACACTTTTCATTATTAGTACTTAAAGACAGAAAAATATAAATGTAATAGTATCACATTTGAAAGATTGGGGAAAAAAAATGAACAAAAACTGATCAAAAGGTCCAATGTATCCCAAAATGGTATAAAAAAAGCTCACCCTGCAGAAAATGAGCCCTCATATAGCTCCTTCTGAAACCCTCCTTATGGGTGTCAGAATATGGCAACAAAAAGCAATTTTTTTAAAGTAGTAAAACACAGCAAAAAAATACATTTGGTATCCTAAGAATAAAGTTAAATTATCTTTATTACCACACAGTAACACCTTTTAAACAATGTCAAGATTGTTTTGTTTTTGCACACTGCTTTTAAAACTTTTTTTAAGTATCCATTTGACCTGTTGCACCCCAAAATGTTAGCATTAAAAAATTACAACTTGCTCCATATAAAACAAGCCCTCATATGGTAATGTCGAGGGAGAAAGTTATTTTTTTTTAAAATTGACATTAAAAACAAAAAGAAAATCGAGTCTTAAAGGGGTTGTCCAAGTTATGAAAAAAAAATATAGAACTGTAAATCTCATGGCCAGCAATATATAACTAAGTTCAGCAAGTTTTAGTCAAATAAATCTATATTTTCTCATTTCCCTGGTTCTCTTCTGGCCTTTGTTTACATGCAATAACAACAATCTCAGCCCCTCCCCCCTCCCCTGCAAAGGCAGTGAATACAAGTGCTGTGAGTACATGTCTGCCTGCTGGAATACTCAGCAGCATGTTGTATGTGTAGGACTACAAGTCCCAGCTGTACAATGACATATTGATACACACAGGAAATTCTCCCTACTTGTTCTTGTACAATACAATTCCTTGCCCAGCATTTGTCTCCTCTCACTGCTGCAGCTACTATTTGTTGTAAAGCCTTGAGCCCTCAGTGTGTTCTGGCTGAAGGGGTTAATGTTTTATCTGAAGGAATCCAGGGAGAGAGCAGATAGCAGCCCGGCAAAGAAAGGGGGCGTGGCCAGTGACGTCTCATGTACAGACTGTTATCTGAACTCTGAGGCTTGTGAACGAAACATCATAGACCAGGGAGATAAGGTGACATCACAGGTCATGTGACCCTCAGTCAACTCTGAGAAACCAGCAGCTTTAGAAACACAAAGTATATGGGAAAGTTGTTATACCTGACAAGTTAGAAACATATAAAGAACAAAAAAATAACTCGGACAACCCCTTTAAGCACCAAATTAAGGTACCTCCTTTAGAGGTTACACTAATCATTTCAGTAATATTAGAGGCAGAAAAACTCTATCAGTTACGGAATTTTAATATATATTTTTTGCAGTAACAAAAGTTTGCCAAACATTATTGCACGTTGCAGTTTTTATTGTTAGGCCTACATCTGAGTCTGTTTTTACAATGTGTATTGGAATATATATATATACAGTTTATAGTGTATTGCGTTAGCTTAGGCTTCTTTCACACCAGCATTTTTGCTGGATCCGTCATGGATCAGCAAAAACTATTCCATCATAATAATACAACCGCCTGCATCCCTTTGAACGGATCTGGTTGTATTATCTCTAAAATAGCCAAGACTGATTTGTCTCTAAAACCATTGTAAGTCAAGAAAATGGATTCGCCACCATTGACTTACATTGTGTCCATCTTGCTCCGCACCACATCGCGGACAGAAAAACTCTGCTTGCAGCGTCGTTCAGTCTGTGATGGGGACGCAACCAAACAGAACGGAATGCATTATGGTGCATTCCTTTTCGTTCAGTTCAGTTTTGTCTCCACAGAGAGTGAATGAGGACAAAACGGAAAGGGAAAGCGCAGATGTGAAAGTAGCCTTAAAAATATTCTAATTACAAAATAATACAAGAAATTGTCCACCACAAACTGACAATAAAATGTTATGTTTTAAAATTTGCTAGACCCAAGGATTAATATAAATTATTATTTCTCTGATTTTCTTTTCCGGAAAAAAAATTCTAAAAACTTTGACAGATATAGTAATAGTAGTTCATAAAAGAAACAATAAAAAAGTCAGTGTCAGGTGGACTTACCAGTATAGTAACGGCAGGCTTGTCCTAATGTAAAATTCTTTACTGGAAGAAAAGTGGTGGCTGTATAGGAGATTTATACTGTGCTGGGACAATCCCGGGTGATGATCGGAGATTTATAATTACCCAGGAGGAAAAAAGATGTTTATGATTATATCACAGAAATAATGTCTCTTGTGTCCAGACATTATTATTTACTAATATCTATCTTCTAAGAATTTATTGTATTTCTCCATAAAAAAAACAATTTTGAAATCAACTTCTATGAGCATGTTCCTATAATAGCAATGCATCCAAAGGAGCATGCCATGATTTTTTTTTTATTTACTGTCAAATTAGCGCAGACTACGACAGAAAAAATCTTTGTGTACCAATGTTTGAAATCATATGATATGAAGATACAGTATATATCCCATGTTCTTTGCATAAATAACACAAGCAACGATAAGAAACATTTCAAAAAAGTCAAGATACAAAAAAAGATACAAAAACATCCTACACAATATGATAATAAAATGTGCGGATATGCATGGCTACATTTATAAAGTCTCAGAAAATAATGCACTATAAAAATAAATGCAAACACAAAATGTGGACTAAGCCCTCGCTCTAATGATAAAATCTGAGACTCCTAGCCAATATATTTTTATCAAAACACATATGTGCCCACCTACCCAGCGCCACGGTGGTCTCAGTTCAGGCAGGTCTTACGCACCTGCATGGTTGTGCATCTATGTTTAGGTGCAGGGTCTAAACATAGATGCACAACCGCATAGTTACGTTTAGCGTAGGACCTGCCTGACCTGAGACCACCGTGGCGCTGGGTAGGTGGGCACAGATGTGTTTTGATCAAAATATATTGGCTAAGAGTCTCAGATTGTATCATTAGAGTGAGGTCTTAGTCCATATGTTGTGTTTGCATCTATTTTTATAGAACATTATTTTCTGTGAAAGCTAAGAAATATTATAAAACATAATGCACCCAGTTAGAAATGTTAGATTGTTACAAAACTCATCTTGTAGTTATGTCCCGGGCAGATATGTACATGCTTATAGGTGTGGTCTGATTAGACACTGGGTGTTGAAAACAAGAGGGTATAGAAGTGCTTCCCTATGAAAAGGCTCTCAGAGGCTACTTTTGGGTTCTCTAACATTTGGTGAGACATTGGTAGATGCTACACATGCCTCTCTCTGCCCAGTTGACAAACTTTGAGAGAGGAGCGTCATTGGACTCTTAATTGGGTCATGAGATCTACCTATTTTTGGGGTTTAAAAAACCTGTACTTACCACCCTTACAGGGATATATAATAGTTATCCAGCTGGTTAATTGGGTCTGTGAGCCCTAACTATTTTTTGGGTGAATTAACACTGTACTTGCCACAGTCACAGGGATATAAAATAGGGGTTAAACACCTCTTTTGCATCGTTGACACAGTTATACCATTGTTCGTGTGTCAGACAATTTTGTGGGTAACCGTAACAAAATGGGGAGAGCATCAACTAGGGGATGTGGTCGTGGTTCTGCTGGTCGTGGTGGAGCTCCTTCTGCAGGACTTTGACAATCTGTGCCAGCTACGCCCCCAAATGAAAAACCTTCCTCTGGTGCACACAGGCATCAGGACGTTCTGCCTCATTTTGTAGGCCCAAATACCTCTCTAAGAATGGTGAGGCCAGAACAAGTAGAGGTGAAAGTAGATTGGATGGCTGTGCCTTGAGTTTCTTCACGTTGTCTTTCACCCAGTCCACTGCTGAAAGTGCAGAGTTGGCACCGCTGGCCCACGGGCATCCATCTTCCACCTCAACCCCTTGCACATCAGCCAAACAGTCTGAGCCCCAAGTTATGCAGCAGTCACTTATGCTTGTGACTCTACTGGTTGGGTTTTCATGGGCTATCCACCTAGCCCTTCCCCAGAAGTGACAGAGATTGAGTGCACTGATGCCCAACCACTTATGCTTGAGGATGAGGACATGGGAGAATCACTGCAGCATGTCTCTGATGATGAGAAAACACAGGTGTCAACTGCTGAGGATTTCTGCAGTGTGCAGACTGGCCAAGAGGGCAGAGGTAAGGAGTGGGTGGAAGATGATGTGGAGGATGATGAAGTCCTAGACCTCACATGGCATCCAGGTTATGCCAGTGACGTGTGCAGAGGATGAGGTGGGGGTTACACAGCACCAGCCGCACAGCAAAAGAGAGAGTAGGGTTCAAAATCAGAGTCACCATCTCCCAGCCAGTACTGCCCAACGTGTCAAGAGACATAGCACACCAAAGCCAGTGGAAAGGTATTCCATACCGTCACCGTCAGCAAACATCTACACTTTCTCATGGAAGCGTTCAGTTGTCCATCCCCCAAACACTGGAGAGAAAGATGAAGTACCCCTATACCCACCACCAAGCCCTGGCCTTGAATCCCAACATTTCAAAATTGCTGGTCTGTGAAATGCTGCTATTCTGTCTGGTGTAGACAGAAAGTTTTAAAAACATCATGACGTAAGCTATCCTATGGTACGTGGTTCCCAGCCACCACTACTTTTCCATGCGGGCCATCCCTGCCGTGCACAAACAAATGACAATGCTATCAGTGGCAACGTCCACATAACCCCCGATATGTGGACAAGTAAGTACGTGCAGGGACATTGTCTCCCTAACTGCCCACTGGGTAAATATAGTGGCGACTGGGCCTGAGGTGGACAGTGGTTTGGCGCATGTCCTACCGCTCTCGAGGATTTCCACATCTAATTTGCACCCAAGGGTGCTGGCATCATAAACCACAGGGACCCTGCCTTCCCTGAACCTAACACCCTATACTACCAAGGTCACCTCAACCAACATCTTGCAGGAGATCCCTCAACACCATAGACTTATGCCTTCCATCTCATCATTGCACACCGGTCCAGCTGCAGAAACATGAGTATTAACTACTGTACTGCACTCATCAGGTCACCACACTCACACATTTATCCTATGGTCCCGGTCACTACACTAATATTTTGGAGATCTTTTACTATGACCTCCTCCACTACAAATAGGTATAAAGAAGTCACAAACACCAGGTTTGCAGCTTTTTAAATACTATTATGCCTAAATGTCCACACAATTGGTGTTTCAATAAAGCCCATTTTTTTAAGGGAAAATGGCAAAGGCGTGGTGTGGGTGAGGCCATCAGCTCCTTTACATTCACTATCATTTGTGACAGCTTACTGGCCGGGGCATAACTACCATAGCGGCAGACCATGAGACTGCTATGGGGCCCAGAGCAAGAAGAGGCCCAGTCTTTGATGGGATTATCTCTTCTTCTACTGGGGGTGAAAACTTGGTCAGGACTCTACCCTCTAAAGGAACAAGTTTTAGAAAATAAGTCAGTGGAAAAATGTCCCAAGGGTCATTGAAAAGGGTTTACACAGAAACCCTTCTGTCCTGTGTGGGGAGACTGGTTTGATCCTTGCAATGGAGCCTTTACTTCTCTATGTATGCCACTGCTTACTGGCATAAATGGCAACTGATATGTAATCCATATAGGAGATTTCAATATAGGCACATGGTCTACACTTCATCATAATTTAAGCACATCCTCCGGATGGGCAGGAGATATGTAAGGCTGTTGTACAGGGCTGGTCTTGGATAAATAAACTCCTTTGTGTTTCAGTCGCTTATCAGTCACCAGTGTTCATGGTTATATGTGTCACAAGATTCTCTGTGAAAACCACATTCTCCTCACTAACCCCAGCAATGCAGATTGTACATTTGAATTCTGTAGACTGTATATTATAGGGTTTATCATGGGGATGAAAGTTGTATATGTTATAATGAAGATTAAATCGAGAACATCAGAGTAAGGTGGTATCAGAAAGTCCACTAAACATGTCCCATAATAAATAGAGACAATGGTGAGGTGGGACGAGCAGGTGGAGAAGGCTTTTTTTCTGCTTTCTTTTGTCTTCATTTTGAAAATGACAGAGAAAATGTTAATATAAGTAATAAAAGTGCAAAACAACGGAATAAATCCAAACAATAACAATTCTATACCAATTACTACAAAAAACATTTGTGTGCTTGTGCAAGTGGTCTTTGTTAGTGACTTAACATCACAGAAGAACTGGTGAATGAGGTTGGAGTGACAGGAGGACGTGTTCAAAAGTGAAGTTACATACATTAAAGAGTTTAAAAAGGCGGCTGTCCAAATGCCGATAGTCATCAGGATGCAATTTCTCCGACTCAGGATCTGATGATAATGTAAGGGGAGGCAGATAGCGACATATCGGTCATAAGCCATAATGAAGAGAAGAATTTGCTCTGCAGTCGCCACTGTCATAAAAAAGTAGAACTGAGTATAACATTGTGAGAAGGAAACAAAGTGATTTCTGGACAATAAGATGTGCAGTAATTTAGGAACAGTGACCGATGTATAAAATATGTCTACAATGGACAAATTACAGATAAAGAGATACATTGGTTCATGTAACTGAACTTCCAGACATATGACTGTGATAATGGAGGAATTGATAAGGACTCCGACCAGATATATCAAGAAGAAGAAAGTGGTGATGAGCGGTTTACTCCTTGTCTCTCCAGAAAATGTCAAAATGTAAAAATATCTGATTAAAGTTTCATTCTTCATTTGCATTTTTTGTTATAGTCTAGAAAAAAAAATACAAAACCTATTAGGTTGTAACACAATAAACATGGAGGAGGAAATGAAATGATCAGGCCAGCTGGAGCACTTTTGATTAGAGTAGAATTAATTTGGACCTGAATCAAATTACAGAGCTGTCAGAAACACATCCCAAAACCAACTCAGGAAGTATTGTAATGTATTATATAAGCTGCGTATCAAGTTCTTATATGGAAAAGCTTCAAGTGAGACTTAAATCTATCTATTTAGCTATCTATATATATGCATATATGTAGGGTGTCTGTCTCTTTAAGTAGGGTGTATGCGCATTACCACGAATATTGTGTTGCCGCTGAATGGGCAGTCTGGGCACTGGACTGCACAGATGCGGTTGAGACCTACTCTACTTACGTTCTTTAGCAATCCTCTCCGCCCACGTGACTTGCACACGTGACTCTGTTGAGTCACATGGCATCCCTTGCTGGCGCATGCCCAGTGTTAACTTACAGAGGCTATACTACTTTACTGACCTGGCGCTGCTTCCCATCTGATGATCCATATGAATTATTTATTAAGCGACTGCTATCGCTTTTTTATGATCACAAGCGGGTGTTTTTTATGCACATACACCTACACCAATATGTGTTATCACAGTTTTTAGCGCATGTATGTGAATTATGTGTAAATATGACTACACTGATCATGTATATTTCTTTATATGACCATTTGTTCACTTTAGACTTTCAATCATGTGCTTGTTTATATTTTTTCACGATATATATGATGTCACGCCTCATTTAAGTAATTAATCACATGTTCATTTGATCCCTCACACTTTATCAATTTATTGTGATTTGTGCACTAGTTTTTCATTGCTTGAGAAAGGCCTCGTGGAGTAGGCTCAAACGTAGCATATTGGGAATAAACGGTCCTTCATTTTTTTCACCAAGTTCTCACTTTTTGAATTATATATATAGTGAGAGAGAGAAGCTAAAGGACCTTCAATCATGTGACATGATAAATGATGACATCATCAAAGGTCTTACTGCATTCCAAAGGTCACCTTTTATTTACTCCTTTTCTAGCACAGTTCAGGTCAGACTCCTTCAAATACAGTCACATTGGGGCCCAGCTTAACTGTACTAGAAAATTAACTTCTCCTGGGCCCCTTCTCAGCTCGGACCTGGAAGCAGACGTTTCCCCTGTAGTTTTGCCAGTGCTTACGGACCTGTCCAGATCCAGCACTGCCTAACACTACCTGAATGCCTGCCGGCCCCATTAACTATAATCTGGCCGCAATATGACAAAAATGTTGAGAATTGGCTAGACAAAAAACAATGTGAAACTAGCCATAAGGTGGGCCTAATAATTAGAAAAAAGTTAAAGACAATAACATAAACATTTGGGTCTGTCCAGCTGAATAACAAATACCAAAAGTATCTAAAATTAAAGAGCAAAAGTAAAATAAATCTGTTGTTTTTGCAGTATATTAGAAGGTTGAATTTAAGCCTGATGTTAAGAGTCTCTCTACTGTATTGGAATTTTCAGCTTGGCTGATATCCCTTCACTTATCCACTTGGGATGTCTTCAGCTGATTATTTCTGCAATGTTACGGAAAGAAAACAAGTAAAAGTAAAATAAAATCAAACAATTTAACATCAAAATGATTTTTTCAGTGAAAAGATTTTTCTAACCTTACTGTCATCACTTACACATTTTAGGTTCTATTGTTAGGTGTACGTTTAATACTATAACATTTTTCATAATTATGACAATATTCCGAGGAGACGGCTGACATGAGAGGCTGCTGTGTGAATATTTCATTTTTACTTCAATGTTAAAATACAGTTTTGTAAAATATAAAAGGATAAAAATAGGGAAAGTGAATAAACCCTATAAATTGAACTTAGTAATTAAATATGTGTCCACAGAATGCTGACCTCATAATATTCTGCATAGACTTTCGGTTTTATACAAATCATTTGTTAACAAAATTTCTACAGAGAAATAAATGATGTGACCTGTGTAATGATTTGTATGTGATATATAAATGAATAGAATTTGAAATAGAAATGTCAGTGTCAGTCGGACTTACCAGTATAGTAACAGCAGGCTTGTCCTACTAGAAGTGAGCGGGAGCTCTGTAGGAGATTTATACTGTGCTGGGACAATCCTCAGTGATGATCAGAGATTTATAATTACCCAGGAGGAGAAAAAATGTTTCTCTTGGGTCTTCCATAACTTTTTACTAAGATGTAAAGTTTTACTTAGAGTGAAAAACTTTTTTAAGTGACTTCTATCTAGTAGAAAGGGCAAAACATGAACGTTGTACTAGCATTGTTTTCGTATTATAGTAATGACCCAATAGAGCATGCCCTGGTTAGGTTTACTACAAAATATAACAAGGGGTACAGCAGGGAGCACACTCACTTATTTGCCAGTTCTAATATGGTGAATAGTATGATGTTTTAGAATAGTCTCTAGAATCCAAAATGAAAAACATTTGGTGTAGAGATGAGCCAACCAGTCAAAATTTGTTTTGGATCCGGTTTGAAATTTCTTAAAAAGTTAGGAACAGACACTAATTGGCTTGAGATGAACTACAGTTTCTCCAATTGCCCTGAAAGATGGTAAATACCCCCTCTAGCCTCCTAGGACTCATCATTTTTAGGAAAACTTCCTTTCCTTTATTTTTTATGAATTTTTTTTCACTGAAAAACATGAATTTCACATGAATTTCACTCCAACAACCCCCCTCCCCAAGTTCTGGAGCACAATGACAGCAATAGTAAATGATGTCTGTGTGGCACTGATATATATATATATATATATATATATATATATATATATATATATATATATAGTAGTTATGAGTAGATCCCCATTTGATGGTGTTCTCATAAACGATGAGGAGGAGATCTAAAAAAGTGTCTTTGGGGAGCATGATGGTTGGAAAGTGCTATAATAATAAGCTGTATAATCTAACCATTATTTGGGTGCATACTTGGTTTAATACAGTAGATAAACAATTCTATTTGGAATGAATAAACAGGGTAATATAACTGTTATAGTGGTGTCCACCTAATTTCATAGATAAGCAATTTCATTAGGGTTTGATTCTCATTATAACTGTGATTTGGGCATCCACATTGACAATGAATAACATTTTACATATACAGCTACTGTTACCGAACAATATGTCCAGCGAAGTGGTGCCAGGGTCTTCCGAAGGAACTGGCAGAGGCAAAAATGCTGCTGGAGCTAGAAGAAGTCACAGCAGAAGAAGAAGCAACAGCCAAAGCTACAAGCCAGAGCTGTCAGTGTCAACCAGCGGTCATGTTTTGGAATTATGACTCAGTGGATGATTCAACACCATCTCAACTGACGTCAGAAACCTACAGCACAGAGCCGATGGGTTTCTCTGATGTCACAGTTAGTTGTGCATGGCTCAGGAAAAGTTCTGTGCCCTGACCTGTTCTAAACCTGCCTCTTGCCTTTCCTGCTCCTTCTGTCAGGCAAGTGATGTATGCTGCTGGCTCTGCTTCACCTTTCAGAAAGGAAGCTATTACTGAGGACAGTCAACAGATACTAACCAGTGCAGATGTGGAGGCAAGGTCCGCTGCTTCCTCCTGTAGGCATGCAAGTAGCGATGATGAGAGTCGTGTGAGAATAGGTGCTGAAAGTGGTCAAAGGACTCCCAACCTAAGTGACGAGCAAACAGTAGTGGATCATCACACGTGGGAACCGGGTGAAGAGGGGGCTTCATCATTATCATCATCAGGGGGAGAGGGTGACAGCAGGCCTGTAAGACAGAAGCAAGGTGCCAACGTGCCTATGAGCCAGCAGGGTGAAAGCAGTGTGAGATCTAGAGCCAAATGTGTCTAGGGAAGAAAGTCTGCTATTCAGGAGACTACCTGTCCAGAAACAACTGGAGGTGTATGGCATCATAGATGCAGAGTCAGGTAGTCAGCACGGAGTCTTGGGGGTAAAATGCGATACTGGTGTGGGAATTATTCATCAAGTCATTTGAGGACGTCACTGTGGCCATATGTATGATCTGTAGGCAGAAGTTGAAGCATGGTCAGTAGCCAATGTTGGCATCACAGCCCTGTGTCAACACATGAAGCGTCACCATAAAATAGCCTGGGAAAGCCGTAGTGCTAATGTAGTGGTACAACCTGACGCATCTCCCAGTGGTCACCAGCCCTTGTCCAACAGTCAGACTTCCAGCACCTCAAATGAAGGGAGGTGTGTTTCCCTCCCATCATCTACTGTTCCTGATGCTCCTCCTACTCCACTCCTCAACAAGCGATTAACCGAGGCGATTGCAAAGAGACAACAATGTACATGAACTAATCCAACAGGGCAGAAACTGAACCTGCTCCTTGCCAAGTTGACGGTACTACAGTGCCTTCCTTTCCATGTGGTTGACTGCATATTTCAGAGAACTGATGGCTTTTACCGAGGAAAGAAGGAGAGTCCTGAGTAGTCACTACATAGCAAAAAGAGCTGTACCACCTCCACCTACGTATATACAGCAGAAGTTGCGACAGCCCTTGAGACTGTTCGTGTTTGCTACAATTCATAGCAATGTCGACATGTTGAGTTATGGTCAAGGACAATATATGTCCTTTAAGGCCCACTGGGTAAATGTGGTTATGGCGCAGGCACAGCAGCAACTTGGCCAGGTAATGGCAATGCTGCCTCCACGTTCCCATGCTTTGATTGTAGTGCCAGTGTCTACCTCTTCATCTTCCACCTTGTCATCAGCCTCTACTGCAGGCCAACTTCAGAGTGGTCCTCCAGCATGCCACCTACACAGCCTGAGCGAATAGAGTCACACTATGGAGTAGTAAGTTGAGGAGACTATGGACATGGCGGTGTAGGTGGAAGAGGCAGAGGAGATTGAGGAGTTAGCTAGCACTTGAGTTTTTTTTCTTTCATTTCCAGTGTTTGGAGGATGGACAACTCAATGCTTCCATAGGACGGTGTGGAGATGCTCGGTGACACTGGTGTCGCTGTCACATACTCTTTTTGTGGATAGTAGGTGTTCATTTCATTCCATGAGGTAGGAAGAGGCCAAAACGGCAGCAGAAGAGGGAGCGGGAGGAGCCTGAGAACTTTTGTAGTTTTTCAGGTTTCTACTCTACTGCAGCGTGTGCTTTGCATATAGATGCCTGGCCATGCAGGTGGTGCTCAGGTTTAGCACATTGCTTGAAGAACTGCCATACCAGGGAACTCCTTTTGAGCTGGCTTTGGTGTGCTCTGTCTCTCAGTGCAGTGGGCAGTAACAAGTGTACTGGCTAGGGGCCGGCAGCTGTGGTTTTGCACCGTGCTCCCTCTTGTGCTGTGTGGTTTGTGCTGCGTGACCACCATTTCCTCCTCTGAACTGCACACATCATTTGGATGACCTTGATGTTATGTGGGGTCTAGAATGCTATCATCCTCCACATCATCTTCCACCCACTCCTCAAGTCTGCCTTCCTTGATGAACTGCACAGTGCAGAAATCCCCAGCAGTTGACACTTGGGTTTGGTCATCATAATAAGAGACATGCTGTGAGGTCCTCCCGCATCCTCATCCTCAAACATAAGTGGCTGGCCATCAGTGCACTCAATCTCATCCACTTCTGGGACAGTACAAGGTAAATGGCCCTCGGAACCCCGGCCAGCAGAGTCACCAATAAGCATAAGTAAATACTGCATGACTTGGGACTCAGACCACTTGGCTGATATGCAAGGGGGTAAGGTAGAAGACAGATGCTTATGGGTCACCGGTGTTGATTCTGTGCTTTCAGCACGGGACTGGGTAGAAGACAATGTGCAAGAACTAGAGACACTGTCAGCCATCCAATCTAATAACTCCTCTACTTGTTCTGGCCTTACCATTCATACAGCTGTATTCTGGCCTACAAAATGATACCTGCATGCACTTGAGAAAGGTGTTTCATTTGGGCACGCAGCTAGCATACATCTACAACGTCCTGTCCCTGTAACAGTAGCTCCTCCACACTAACACCAGCAGCACCATGGCCACGGCCATGTCCCTTATTTAATGTTCTCATCATTCTTTGAGGGCACCCACAAAAAGAACAGATTGATTCACTTTACTATTACAGTTTGATGGATGCAAAGGAGATTTTTTGCAAACCAAAAAGTGGGTTTATGTCTATTAACTATTCTATTACAGTGTGACTGACACATAGGAGATATTTTGCATCCCAAAAATGGCTATAGGTCACCCACAAACTTATCAGCCCAATTAAGTATTGTACTTCTGTGTCACTGGTGCAGAGATATTGTCCCCCTTCAGCAGCGTCTTGTCCCTACACTAGTTAGAGTAGAATGACGGAGCAACGCGTGGTCTGGCATTTATGCAGAGTCATGTGCTACGCCAAACCAATCACAGACATTGCCAATACTAGGCATGATTCTGATGGTTTCAAAGTGCCCACAGCTTAAAAGCTTGTTGATAAGCTGCGCTGCAGCCTTTCAGCAAGCTTTATTTATTATCCGAACCCGAACATTGACTTTCATTGCAAAGTCTGTGTTCAGGTTCCCGTACAGCAAAATGTTCAGTATGAACCAGAACATTGCGGTTAACCCTAATCCTATGTAGTCAGTTGGTTGCTGCCTGTTGCCGCCCAACCCATACTCATGAAGGTCTGACCGAAGCGACCCCATACACTCATGCTCCACTGCCATAACTGCTGGAGGGGAATGAGTGGGGAAGAACAGCAACAGCTCCATCAGCAGAAAGTTAACCACTTCAAGACCAGGCCATTTACCCCCTTCCTGACCAGGCCTAATTTTACAAATCTGACATGTGTCACTTCATGTGGTAATAACTTTGGAACGCTTTTACTTATCCAATCCATTCAGAGATTGTTTTCTCATGACACATTGTACTTCATGTTAATGATAAATTTGAGTTGATATCTTTTACCTTTATTTATAAAAAAAATCAAAAAGTTAACGAAAATTTGAAAAAATTCAGTTTTCTAAATTTGAATTTCTGCTTTTAAGACACATAGTGATATCCCATAAAATACTAATTAATTGACATTCCCCATATGTCTACTTTATGTTGGCATCACCTTAGTAGTGTCATTTTATTTTTTTAGGACGTTAGAAGGTTTAGAATTTCAGAAGCAATTTTTGAAAATGTGCAAAATCAACTTTTTTAAGGACCAGTTCAGTTCTGAAGTCAGTTTGTGAGGCTTACATAATAGAAACCCCCCATAAATGACCCCATTTTAGAAACTGCACCCCTCAATATATTAAAAACTGGTTTTAGAAATGTTAACCCTTTAAGTACTACACAGGAATTAAAGCAAAATAGATGCGAAATTTCAAAATTTCACTTTTTTTGCAGATTTTCCATTTTAATAATTTTTTCCCTGTAACACATCAAGGGTTAACAACAAAACAAAACTCAATATTTATTACCCCGATTCTGCAGTTTTCAGAAACACCCCACATGTGGTCGTATATAGCTATATGGGGACAAGGAAGGGCATAGAAGTCAAGGATCGCCATATGGTTTTTAGAGGGCAGATTTTGTTGGAATGGTTTTTGGGCACCATGTTGCATTTGAAGAGACCCTAAAGTACCCCCACAGTGAAACCCCCCAAAAATTGATCACATTTTATAAACTACACCACCCAAGGAATTTTTAAAGGTTGAAGCAAGCACTTGACCCTACAGGCGTTTCATACAATTTATAACCCTGGGCTGTGAAAATGAAAAATTACATGTTTTTTTTTACAAGAAAATGGTACGTTAGGCCCAAACTTTCTTTTTCACAAAAGATAAATAGATAATATCCCCCACAATTTGCTCCCCTTTTTCTTCTGAATACAGTAACACCCCAATCGTAAACTGTTATTTGGGGACACACCAGGGCTCAGAAGGGGAGAAGTGGCATCTGCTTTTTCTAACATGGAATTTTTATTTTCTATCATGGATTTTAAGAGCGAGACCTTTTTAATTTTTTTGTGGACTGAGCTGCGTGAGGGCTTATTTTTTGCGGGACAAGCTGTGCTTTTTATTGGCACCATTTTGGGGTACATTTGGCTTTCTGATCACTTTTTATCTCATTTTTGGGAGGTTAAGTCACAAAAAAGCAGTTTAGTGTCATTTTTTTACACTGTTCACTTGATGGGGTAGATTATGTGATATTTATATAGATTTGGTTGTTAGGGACACAACAATACAAAATATGTCTATTTTTTATTTTTATTTTTTATGTTTTACACAATAAGAGCATTTAAAAAAAATGTTTTTGGGTTGCAATTTTTTAAGAGCCATATATTTTTTTTTATTTTTCTGGCAATGATCTTGTGTGGGGACTTGTGTGAGATGAGGTGACGTTTTTATTGCTACCATTTTGGGATACATATGACTTTTTGATTGTTTGATATTATGCTTTTTGGTAAATGAGGCAACTAAAAAAAAAGCTATTTTGGCATAATTTTTATTAGATTTTTTTTAAGCGGTTCACTTGAGGGGTAGATCATGTGATATTTTTGTATAGCCAGTTGTTATGGATGCAACAATACCAAATATGTCTATTTTTCTTTTCTTTTTTTACGTTTTACACAATAAGAGCATTTTTAGAAAAAAAATATTTTTCTGTTGCAATTTTTTAGAACCATATATTTTTCTTTTGTCTGGCAATGATCTTGTGTGGGGGCTCTTTTTTTGCAGGATGAGATGACGTTTTTATTGCTACCATTTTGGGATACGTATGACTTTTTGATTAATTGATATTATGTTTTTTGAGAAGTGTGGTAATCAAAAAATCTGTTTTGGCATAATGTTTTTTTTTTTTGGCGTTTAACTGATGGGGTAGATCATGTGATATTTTTATAAAGCCAGTCGTTGCGGACGCGGTGTTACCAAATATGTCTATTTTATTTATTTTTATTTGTAACATTTTTTTAAACAAATATTTTTATAATACTCTATTTTTTTATATATTTTACACTTTGTGTCCCCCATAAGGTCATACAAGACCTCTGGAGGACATTTAACTTCACTTTTTTTTTTACACTATTGATTTCTCCTGTAACTGAGGCTGACATAGTAGCCTCAGTTAAAGGGGAAATACACCCCCGAGAGATTGTACAGCATAATACAGCACTGTACAGCCTCAGTGCTCCTGCAATCTCCCGGCCCCTGCGATCACGTGTCCACCGTGCCAAAACAGGAAGCGCACATAGCACTTGATTTTTCAATTGCCCTTTATTAAACATATTGAGCTGTTCTTTCACAAAGGATTAAATGCTTTTCTAACTGTGTGACTGGTACTTTCACTTTGTGCCTGTCATCTAATAACCCTCTTCTCTAAACTACTAAGATGTCATAAACACTTATTTAAGCCACATTTTTATCAGTACAAAGATTGAGCTTTGATGAGTGTTTATCATGTCAGAGAGCAGAGATACAAAGTCCTTCTGCTCCTCAGATGATGGAAAATACATAAAATCCATGGACAGCTAGTACAGCATCCCAGCTCTATATACTAAAAAGGATTCCATATTGTTAATAAAGACCAATTGAAAAATGATTTTAAGTACAATGCAAAAATAAACCAATTTTTTTTTAGGTAAATAGCTCATTAAAGTCTTTATTGAGCACTTTTCTTATCCTGCCAACTGAAGAAACCACCCACCGACAGCAGCAGAACATAGAGTAGAATCTAAAGCAGCACGTTATGGCATGCAGGGACTGCCCCTGCCACCACTTGTCGAAGATTCCTTGGACTTTTGGGCAGCCAAACTTTTTGGCTGCAACTGGCTGAGTTTGCCCTGGGCAAGCTTTCTTACCCAGCCAGTAGAGTGGCATCAGAGCTGGTCTTTGGGCATAGTTACCTCAAAGAGAACATGTGTTATAACAGGAAATGTTGAGAGATTAACCTTTGTAAAGATGATTCCGGTTTGGATCAGCCAGGATTTCAACAAACCAGTCCCTGATTCATCAGAATAGATCATTCCGGTAGAACTGTACTGCAGTGTGCTGCCACACCAGAACATTGTGAAAGATGTCCCGTTACTTCTGGTCACATACTTTAGCCACTATTCTGATGCTGCCATCTGCCTGATTCCACACACCTGCTGCCTCTGCTGCTATCTTTTCCTACTGCCCACCATCCTGTGCTGTTCTTGGACTTCTGGAGCAAGAGTGGTTCCAAAATACAAAAGACATGAAAATATTTCCATCACATGTTATCTCTGTTTTGGACACACTCCTATTTTTGTCTTACCAACACTGATCAAATACTGATGCAAAAAACTGACCAAAAACCGACCGTGTGATAGTCTCCATCCTGTATGCAGAACTTATTTTCCATATGAATAAAACCAATTCCAGAGGTAAAAGGCCAAATTAAGCAAGAGGCCCCTATCACATGGTCAGTATTTTGCATCAGGATTTGATCATGATTTGGAAGCCAAAAACAGGTGTGGGTCCAAAGCACCAAAGATGTGAAAATATTGAGATCAGGTGTCTTCTCTGTTTTGGACCCACTCCTGTTTTTTGGCTTTACTAATATTGATGGATTACTGAACAAATACTGATGGTGCGAAGACACATGCTCAAAAGGAAGGATCCACTTTTTGGGAAGTTGTTCTGACGGATCAGAAGGGAAATATTATGTAGAGGAAATTACTATAAGGCACTTATGAATGTATTGTGATTGTACATATTGCTTCTTTTGATGGCTGGAATAACTTTTCCATCACATTATATACTACTATTTTCCATGGTTATGCGCACTGTGCAATCCAGCAATGGTGGTCGTGCTTCCACATTATAGGAAAAAGCACAAACTTCCATGGTCCCAGCCAACGGAGAGGCTTTTTTCCAATAGTGTACATGGCCGACCACCACTGATAGATTGCAGGTTGGTCGTAAGTTGGGATGAACAAAGCATGTTCCAGATCAAGGATTCAAAGTTGCTTTGTTCAAAACTTCATATGACTGCTCTACGAAGACCCATCTACATTCAACTTGGATTGCAGTTTTAAAATGGTTTTCTAGTTGCAAAATTGAATGCCCAAGCTCTTCACTGAAGTCTTGCCAGACATTGGACTCAACAAATTTCACTCTGGTGAAGCCTACACATTTGGATGCTGGAAGACAGGCCTTTATACAGCATTTATACGAAGGTTTGAACAAAGCAACTTCGAATCTATGATCTGAAGCATGTTTCACTCAACACTAGCTGTACCAATGGAAATTAGCAGTGTATAATATGATTAGAAAAATGAATCAAACCAGCAATGAAAGCGATATAGATAATAACACTATAATAGTAAGTAGCTTGTATTGTTTCTCTAGATGAAAAATGCAAGTTGCTGAAGTGAGAGAACTCCTTTAAGTATTGTAAGACCTCTTTTTGCTATCATTAAATCACAAGAGTAAATTTTGAAAAAAAAATCTATATTTGACAATATATGATTTATAAAGGAATGGTTGTAGTGGTCCTTGGTCCACTCAAGTATGTTTGCACACAAAGCAGTACATTATCACTTTGCAAAACAAACCAAAATAACCCAAAATAAGAACCCCTGAAACCTCAGCCATTGGAGACATAATTTTTAAACAAGTAAGCAACAATTAGCATGTAACTCAAACAGACCCACGTTTAATAGATATAGCTTAGTGCTAAAGTTCAGAGGGTCCTTCCTACTGGAACAGAAATAAAAACAAGAAAAAAAGATTATGGAAGGAATTTTTCATGAGGGGAAAATTTGAAGTTCGATTTCCTTGAGTCTGTGTTGAACTTGATGAACTTGTCTTGTCCTTAGACTGAACACTTTTGTCTAGAGAAGCTCCTACTAGTTGTCCTACTCCACCCTCCTCCTGGAGTGTGATTGGGAGTTTTTTGCAACTTAAAAAAAAATGTATTCTCAATGATAAATCTGATGTACAACATTTTGCACAATTGCTTAAAAAGCCCTATTTCTGCGAAGTTTTGATGACAGATTTCTGGATTTAAGGTAGGATTCAGGGCCTATGTGTCTGGTACTGATGCAGCCCATTTGCAGTATTATCATATACAAGACCAAGCACCTTTGAAAAAAGTATGTCAAACTATGCAGAAAATTCTATGGGGAGTCAAAGAAATGGCTCTTATTATTGTCAATTTGGAGCCATCTTTGTCTTGTCTAGTTACATTGATAAATGTGTGCCCATTGCTTAACAAAAATATATTTAAAATTATTTTAGGACTTAATATAAGATAAATATTTCAAATAAGAAATTGAATACAGTAGGTAATATCACTCAGCTCACAGCTACAGACCACCTAGGAGCTACATTAGACTTCAATATAGGCACATGGCTGCACTTCATCATTCTTCGTCATCAATTAAGCACATCCTCCGGGTGGGCAGGGGATATGTAAGGCTGGTGTACAGGGCTGATCTTTGATAAATGAACTCCTTTGTATTTCAGTTGCTCATCAGTCACCAGTGTCCATGGTTGTATGTATCACAAGATTATCAGGGAAAACCACAATCCCCTCACTAACCCCAGTAATGCAGATTGTACATTGGAGTTCTGTAGACTGTATATGATAGGATTTATCATGGGGATGAGAGTTGTATATATGATATTAAATACTAAATCAAGAACATCAGAGTAAGATGGTATCATAAAGTCTACTAAGCCTGTCCCATAGTAAATAGAGACAATGATGAGGTGGGAGGAGCAGGTGGAGAAGGCTTTTTTTCTGCTTTCTTTTGTCTTCATTTTGAAAATGACAGAGAAAATGTTAACATAAGAAATAAAAGTGCAAATCAATGGGATAAATCCAAATAATAAGAATTCTGTACCAATCACTACAAAAAACACCTGTGAGGTTGTACATGTGGTCTTTGTCAGTGACTTAGCATCACAGAAGAACTGGTGGATGAGGTTGGAGTGACAGGAGGACATGTTCAAAAGTGAGATTGCATACATTAAAGAGTTTAAAATGGTGGCTGTCCAAATCCCAATAGTTATCAGGATACAATTTCTCTGACTTAGGATACGATGATAATGTAAGGGGAGGCAGATAGCGACATATCGGTCATAAGCCATAATGAAGAGAAGAATTTCCTCTGCAGTCGCCACTGCTAAGAAAAAGTACAACTGAGTATAACATTGGGAGAAGGAGACAAAGTGATTTCCAGATAATAACATGTGCAGTAATTTAGGAACCGTGACGGATGTATAAAATATGTCTACAATGGACAAATTACAGATAAAGAGATACATTGGTTCATGTAACTGAACGTCCAGACATATGACTGTGATAATGGAGGAATTGATAAGGACTCCGACCAGATATATCAAGAAGAAGAAAGTGGTGATGAGCGGTTTATTCCTTGTCTCTCCAGAAAATGGCAAAATATAAAAGTTTTTGCTTAAAGTTTCATTCTTCATTTGCATTATTCTTATAGTAAAAAAAAACAAAATATATCAGATTTTAACACAATAAACATAGAGGAGGAAATTAGGTGATCATGTAAAACCTTATTGATGTGATCAGTCATACATCTCTGGTCATCCAGCAGTTGTTCCTGGTTCTACAGTCATATTTTTGTTATACTTGATAGTTCATTTGTTAGAAAACTGGCACAGAGGCCATTTCTATTAACCCATTAACCAAAATTGCATCATATTTTGGAGAGAGAAATAATAATTAAAAAAAAAAAAGGAGCGACAATAGAGAAAAATGTCGAGTCCTAGACCTCATAAGCAAATTACAAGGCCAACTGGAGCACTTATGATTACAGTATAATCAACTTGGACCTGAATCAAATTGGTGGACAGATTCAGCCAAATTGAGTGGAATTGACTTTTAAGTGATTTGCTCATCTCTAATAATTATTTACTATTAGTTTTTGAACATGGATATAAGTTACTGTTATATACTATATATATATATATATATATATACAGATTATATATATATATATATATATATATATATATATATATATATACAGATTATATATATATATATATATATATATATATGTATATATATATATATATATCGAGCTGCCAGAGGTCCATGTGAGAGCCAATAAATGATAGGAAAGGGTTAGTAAAATAGGGTTTTGTGAGGGGGAATAGTGAGCCCTGACTTGAGCCCCACCTCTGTCCCTACCTACTTACACAGCCCGTCCTAGGTAACGGCACGTAACTGGGCGGCAAACTCTAGCCTAACTAAGTGCTGGGGCGTAAAGGGAAGGGAACACAGAGGAGAACACAATAAACAAAGACAGAACACAAACACAATATCAGAAGGTCAGCAAGCCAAAAATCGTACCAGGAAGTTGCGTCAAAACCAGGGGAGAGAGCAGGAGCAAGGTCAAAATACACTAGCCAAAGTCAAAAACACAGTAGTCACAAATGAGAGAATCAAGCACTAGCACTGGAGGTTAGACCAATCACAGGCAACCTGTGGCCAGCAGGTTACCTGTTTAAATAGCCCTCCAGATGGGTCACGTGACGTGGCCAGCGCCACGTGACCCTAATTATAATATTCATCGAGCGCTGGCTTATAACTGCCATCACTCACTTTCCCTACCTGCTTGTTGTCTAAGGGGGACGGGGAGGACACCAGACGCGCGATAGCAGAGAGTGTGCCGGGTCCTCCCCGCTCTGGGTTGCCATGGGAGCGAGGACATCTTTACTCCAGCACACACACAGAGGAGACCGGTGGTGCAGTGCAAGGAGGAGCACGCTGCCGGCTCTCTGTGACAGTACCCCCCCTTAACGAGGGGCCACTGGACCTTTAACCATAGGAACCGGCTTATCGGGATGCGCCAGATGAAATCTCCTGACAAGAGAGTCAGCATGCATCCTAGCCACTGGCACCCAAGATCTGTCCTCTGGACCAAACCCCTTCCAATGTACAAGATACTGGAAAGAGTTACGGACCTTTTTCAAGTCAACAATTCTTGATATCTCATATTCCGCTTGCCCTGCCACTTCCACAGAAGATAGAGGTTGCTCCTCCGGACTAACGGGAGTAACATAACCCTTTAACAAAGATTTATGAAAAACATTGTGCATACAAAAAGAGTCGGGTAGACACAGCTTAAATGACACTGGATTGATCGCCTTAGTGATTTCATACGGGCCAATAAACCGAGGAGCAAATAGGAAGGTACTTTCAGATGTAAATTTTTAGTAGAAAGCCATACTTTGTCTCGAACCTTAAATCAATACCACGTGAGCGCCTCTTATCTGCCTTAACCTACTGGATTTCTTGGGCTTTTTTCAGGTTCGATTGAACCTGCGCCCAAACTGTGCACAGTTCTTGAGAAACAGAATTGACTTCTGGAACAAAAGAGCCTGACAAGGAGAAAGAACCAAAACGCGTATGAAAACTTATATTACAAAAGAACGGCGATACCCGAGAGGATGCATTGACTCGTTTATTGATAGCAAACTCGGCGAGAGACAGATACCTAGACCACAGATGTTGGTTATCTGCAACATAGCACCTAAGAAACTGTTCTACCGACTTATTAAGACGCTCAGTCTGACCATTGGTTTCCGGTTGGAAGGCCGACGAAAAAGACAAGGAAATATTAATTTTGAGACAGAAGGCCCTCTAAAACCTGGAAACAAACTGCACACCCCTGTCAGATACGATATTCTCAGGAATACCATGAATCCTAACAATACGATCGATAAATAAGGAAGCCAAGGTTTTAGCAGTATGTAATTTGGACAATGGAATGAAATGGCACATTTTACTGTCCACCACAACCCAAATAACAGTTTTACCATCAGAACCAGGCAGGTCCATGATAAAATCCATGGACAAGTGGGACCACGGTCTATCAGGAATGGGTAAAGGATGTAACTCACCCATAGGATGTGTGTTAAGATTCTTGGACCTGGGCAGATGCTGCAGGAAGTCACAAAAGCCTGAGCATCCCTAGAAATCAATGGCCACCAATAAAACCTAGAGACTAGCTCTCTAGTGGCATTAATACCAGGATGTCCACATAACACATAGTTATGGCACTTACCCAGCAGTCGCAAACGTAGATGAACAGGAATAAATAACTTATCTCTGGGAGTCCTAGGTGGAGCGAGATGTTGTCCTGCAGAGATCTCAGAGTCAAATCAGACGTGGTGGCTGCACAATGATATCAGCTGGCAAAATGGACCCACGAGGAACCTCAGGAGACTGGCAAGCATTAAAGCTTTGTGATAGGGCATCAACCTTAATGTTCTTACTTCCGGGCCTGAAGGTAACACAAAAGTAAAAAACAAAGCCCACCTGGCCTGCCTAGGATTTACCCGCTTAGCAGACTCCAGAAACATCAGGTTTTTATGATCTGTGAGGACCGTAACACGGTTCAATGCCCCTTCCAGAAAATGTCGCCATTCCTCATAGGCCCATTTGATCGCTAACAATTCCCTGTTGCCGATATCATAATTCCTCTTGGCAGGAGAGAATTTGTGCAAAAAGAAAGCACATGGTTTAGGATTTGTTAAAGTAGAGGATCCTTGGGCTAGTACCGCCGCTACACCATCCTCAGAGGCGTCCACCTCCACTATAAAGGGCTTGGTTTGATCGGGTTGAATCAATACTGGAACATTGATAATGCACCTTTTAAGTAATTCAAATGCCTCAATAGCTACTGGAGACCAATTGACCAGATCTGCTCCCTTACGAGTCAAATCCGTAATGGGCTTGGCCATAACTGAAAATTTTTTAAATAAATTTACGATAAAAATTTGCAAACCCCAAAAAACGTTGGAGCGCCTTTAGGGAGGAAGGTCGTACCCAATCTAGGATGGCCTTCACCTTTGCAGGGTCCATCTTAAAAGAAAATGGGGTTAGGATATAACTCAAAAAAGCCACCTTTTGGACTCCAAAAATACACTTCTATTCTTTTACAAATAATTGATTTTTACATAACACTTCCAACACCTGTCTAGTGTGAGAGACATGTGAGTCCCAATCAGCTGAAAAAATGAGGATGTCATCAATGTAGACAATCATAAACCTACCCAAAATGGTCTAAAAATATCATTTAAAAATTTTGAAAAACAGCAGGTGCATTACTTAAGCTGAAAGGCATCACTAGATACTCATAGTGACCCTCTGGGTATTGAAGGCTGTTTTCCACTCATCACCCTCCTTTATTCTATTCAGGTTATAGGCCCCTTTTAAATCTAGTTTTGAGACCCAGCAGGCTCCTTGGACCTGGTTCAATAAGTCTGGAATAAGGGGCAGTGGGTATCTGTTTTTGACAGTAATGTTGTTCAATTCCCTATAATCAATTCAAAGCCTTAGCCCTCCATTCTTCTTGGTAACAGAGAAGAAACCTGCCCCCATTGGCAATACTGAGGGCCTGATATGACTTTTAACCAGGCTCTCCTTAAGGTACTCTCTCATAGCCTGACGCTCTGGGGCAGAAAGGTTATAAATAAGTCCTTTAGGATATTTGGACCCTTTATTGAGATCAATGGAACAATCATAAGGCCGATGGAGAAGAAGGAAGTCAGTCTCAGACATGGAAAATACATCTGAAAAGTCTCTGATATACTCCGCAAGGATCAGAGACTCCACAGTAGTCCCAGCCTGCAGTACTGACAAGATCTACAGGTAAATTTTTCAAAACAAGAAACGAACAAGTCTCCGAAAGAGAAACCCCTACAGTTGGGTAACATTGGGAGTACAAAACTCTACCCTCCCATTACTAAGAGGGGTAGAATCTAAAGCAATAATTTGAATGATACTTCTTAAAGGAATTGTAGGCACTCCCAAAGATTGAGCAAAATTATAATCAATTAAATTAAATGCAGATCCGGAATCAATGAACGCCTCTCCCGACCCCTCACACAAGTAATACGAAATGTTATGGGTAACAAAAACTTCTTTCTTACCACCTTGGGATATACCTTACTCCTTGGGAAAAACTTCTTTGAAGGAGGAAGTTTCGGGCACTGCTGGAGACAATGGTCCATCTCACCATAATAAAAACAGGCTCCCTTCAAACGTCTCTGGTCCCTCAAGGTTAATCCCAGTTGCATGGGCCCCTCCAGGATATCAGCAGTAGGAGGTCTCTGAAGGGGAACATCGGGCGGAACAACCACTTGAGGGGGAGTCAGACATTCCTTCTGTCTCTCCCGTAACTGTCGGTCAAGTCTGATGGCTAAGGTTATTGTCGATTCTAGGGTATCAGGGGAAGGATAACTAACAAGTAAATCCTTATGGTGATCTGACAGTCTCACCCTAAAGTGACTTCTTAACGCAGGATCAGTCCTTTCTGAAAAGACATACCATTTGCGAAACTCAACACAGTAATCCTCAACTGGACAGTTACCCTGATGGAGTGTTCTAAGTTGGTTTTCAGCAACTGCGGCCATATCAGGTTCTTCATAAAGAAAACCCAAACCATGAAAAAATGCCTCCACAGACAATAAACAAGGGGAGTCAAAAGGAAGTGAAAGGCCCACTCCTGCGGATCTCCTTGTAAGAAAAAAGGTGATTATTCCGACCCTCTGCTGCTCGGAACCTGAGGAGTGAGGACACAGATGGAAATAAAGCTTACAACTCTCCATGAAAGTTCTGAAGAACTTTCGGACCCCCAAAAACCGATCGGGTAGCTTAATGTCGGGTTCAAGACTGGTGTTCTGAATGGAGGAAGCAGCTGCAGGTACTGTCTGTAGCTACTCCTGATGTTGGAGTCTCTCGGCCAGATCCTGAATCTTCTGAGCCATATTGTGTATTTGGTAAGAACTCGCAACGGCTCCATTTGGTATGGCCTGTGATTCTGTCATGAGGGGGAATAGTGAGCCCTGACTTGAGTCCCTACCTACTTACACGGCCCGTCCTAGGTAACGGCACGTAACTGGGTGGCAAACCGTAGCCTAAATAAGTGCCGTAAGTGACGTAAAGGGAAGGAACACAGAGAAGAACACAATAAACAAAGACCTCGCTCCAGTACACGCAGAGGAGACCGGTGGCACAGCGCAGTAGGAGTGTGCCGCTGGCTCCCTGTGACACCTTCATTCTCAGCATCATTCATGGTCCCAATGGTCGAGCCCCCAGTGATCATGAACTGATAACATATTCATGTGTAAATAGCCCTTTTAGTCTAGCTTCACACTAGTGTTACAGAGATCCAGCAGGCAGTTCCAGCAGGGAACATCCTGACGGACCTGTCTAGATCCGGCATTGTCAAACCCTATATGAATGCTGGCCGGCCTCATTAGCTATAATATGGCCACAACCTGCCAAATATGTTGAGAATTGGCCGAACAAAAACACCGTGAAACTAGTCAAACACATTTTTTTCCAGCTATAAGGGGAGCCTTGTATTTAGAAAAAAGTGCAAGACAATAACATAGACATTTGGGTCTGTCCAGCTGAATATAATATTAGAAATAAAATGAATCTGTTGTAATTTACTAGAGAGTAGAGGGTTGAATTTGATCCTGATGTTAAGAGTCTCTCTTCTGTATTGGATTTTTCAGCTCGGCTGATCTCCCTTCACTTATCCACTTGGGATGCCTTCAGCTCATCATTTCTGCAATGTTACCAAAAGAAAACAGTAAAATAAAACCAAATATCTTTCATCAAAATAATTTTTTGAGTGAAAATATTTTCTTAACTTCATAACTTCATAATTGTGACAATATTCCGAGGAGACGGCTGACATGAGAGGTTGCTGTGTGAATATTTCATTTTTATTTCAATGTTAAATACAGTTTTGTAAAATCTAAAAGGATACAAATATGGAAAGTGAATAAACCCCATGAAATTAACTTAGTAATTAAATTTGTGTCCACAAAATGCTGACCTCATAATATTCTACATAGACTTTCGGTTTTATACAAATCATTTTGTCATCAAAATTTCTATTGAGAAATAAATGATGTCACCTGTGTAATGATATGAATTAATAGAATTTGAAATAGAAATCTCAGTGTCAGGTGGACTTACCAGTGTAGTAACAGCAGGCTTGTCCTAATGTAAAATTCCATACTGGAAGTGAGCGGGAGCTGTGTAGGAGATTTATACTGTGCTGGGATAATCCCGGGTGATGGTCAGAGATTTATAATTACCCAGGAGAAGAAAAGATATTTATAATTGCATCACAGATTTCATGGCTCTTGGGTCTTCCATAAATTTTTACTAAGATGTATACATTTGTTTACCTTGAATGAAAAACTTTTTAAAGTGACTTCTATCTAATAGAAAGGGCAAAACATGAACACTCCACTAGCATTGCTTCAGTATTAAAGTACTGACCGAATAGCATGCCCTGATTTTTTTTTTTTGTTAGATTTAATAAAGAATATAAGTGGGTGTACAGTAGGGATCACACTCACTTCTTTGCCAATAATGGTTAACTACAAGTGTAAGATTTTTAAAAAAGTGTCTTTGGAGAACGTGATGGTCTGCAAATGACATAATAATAAACTGTGTAATCTAACCGTTATTTAGGTGCCCACTTTGTTTAATAGGTAAGCAATTCTATTACGCCTTGATTATCAAATTAGGGTGAATAAACAATGTAATATAACTGCTATAGTGGTGTCCACCTGATTTCATAGAAGCAATTCCATTAGGCCTTGATTATTATATTGAGGTGAATAAACAGTGTAATATAACCATTAGAGTGGTGTCCAACTCATTTCATAGATTCCATTAGGCCTTGACTAATAAATTAGGGTGAACGAACAGTGTAATAAAACCGATGTAGCAGTGTCCACCTGATTTTATATATAAGCAATTTCATTAGGCCTTGAAGGCCTTTCATTAGGCCATATTGGGGTGAATAACATCTGTAATATAACTGTTAGGGTGGTGTGAACATTGAATGCATAACTATTTTACCTATACAGTTACTGCTACTGTTCAGTATGTCCAACAAAAAGATGCCTGAGCTCTCCAAAGAAACTGGCAGTGTTAAAAATCTTGCTGGAGCCAGCAGAAGAAGAAGGGTTGGGGGGGGAGGGGTTGGGGGGGTGTAGCAGCAGCCGCAGCAACAAACCAAGAACTGGCAGTGTCATCCAGAGGTCGTGGTTTGACAACCCTGTTCTGGAGTGGTTGAGTCGGTCTTTAACATCTCAACTGACATTAGACATCCACAGACACCTGGCTTCTAACACCACACTTAGTGAGCATGGCCAAGGAACAAGCTATGTGCCCTCAACTCGCATGAACCTGCCTCTTTCCTTTTCTGCTTCTTCTGCCAGGCAAGTTTTGTATGCCCCTGCTATTCTCTGCTTTTCAACAAGGAAGATATTACTGAGGACAGTCATCAGCTATTGCCCAGTGCAGATTTGGAGGAGAGGTCCACTGCTTCCTCCTGTAGGCGTGTAGCGATGATGAGAGTTGTGTGGGGGTAGGTGTGTAGAGTGGTCAGGGACATGGCCATGAGACTGGTGAGGGCGACACAATAGATGAGCACACAATAGTGGATGATGATGTAGACGATCACACATCAGGAGTCTACCTATCTGGAAACAACTAGTGGTCACCTGAGGACCTCATCATGGCCATATATAGGATCTATGGGCAGAAGGTGAAGTATGATGAGGGTGCGTCGCCATAAAGTGGCCTGGAAAAACTGTGGCGTTAATCTAGTGGTACAGCCTGATGCATCTCTCAGCAACCCCCACACCTTCTCCAGCAGTCAGGGCACCACCACCTCAACAGAAGGGAGCTGTTTCCTCTTCCTCCTCCACTTACTCCTCATCATGGGTTTTGCCAACAATTGCAAAGAGGCAATTGCAAAAAAGACACTTGCAGCAGCTCTGACTTTTCAAAGTAATTTTTCAGCAACCTCTGCACCACCAAATGCAGCACATGCACTAGGCAAGGGATGTGTACCACACTGGCTAGTACCAGAGCTGCTTTGAGATTTATCCCCTTATCGCACACTACCAGGCTGGGCTTGAGGCTTGGTGGCACCAACCACTCATCGGTCTATTCTTTGATGCCTGTCTGCAGCTCCTGCAAGATGTGTGGGTTTTTTTCCCTGAACAACGGATATTCTGTCATTTCCTCCTGGCTTTGATGGTGGTGGCGGTGCACGTGTTATTCTGACTGGATGAGGAGGTGGTAGAGTAGGATGAGGATGATGAAGCGGAGTAGGGTGAGGAGGCAACACAAAGCACCAGAAACATCCAGCAATCCTCAGGGGAGGTATGATATGTGCGAAACCGTTTTCCACCTCAGCCCCAGCCTCTACTAAATTTACTCAGTGGGCAGTTAGGGAGATATAACGTGCTTGCCTGTGCTTACTGGTTCACATGTAGGTGGAGTGTGGACCTTGCCACTGATGGCATTGCGTAGTGCACACCTGATTTTGTCTGCCACTTGTTTCTGCAGGTCTGGAAAAGTAGTGACTGCTGACTGCATACTGTGGGACAGCCACAATCATTAAGTTTGTAAAAGTGTCTGTCTTCACCAAATGAAATGGCAGAAACTTTGAAAAGCTGTTATTGAGGGCCAAAGCTTACTGGTGGGTAAGTGGGTACTTCCTCTTTCTTTCCAGTGTTTGGAGGATTGACAGCTTAACACTTCCATGGGGTGGCATAGAGATGCTCGGCGACACTGGTGTTGGTGGTGGTGTTGCTGTCAAATCCTCTCTTTGCGGGGTGCCAGAGGGGTAGGAAGAGGCCAAGACTGCAGCTGAAGAGGGAGCCGGAGGAGCCTCAGATCTTTTTAGTTTTTTTTTTAGGTTTCAACTGCACTTCAACTTGTGCTTTGGATAAAGATGTCTGGTCATGCTGGTGGTGCTCGGGTTTAGAATATTTATGCCTGGCTTCAGGCTTTGACTGCACAGTGTGCAAACTACCCATGTCTTGTCATCAGCACATTGCCTGAAAAACTGCCATGCCAGGGAGCTCCTTTGAGCTGACTTTGGTGTGCTCATATTTTGTGGGGTTTAGAATGTCATCATCCTCCACATCATCTTCCACCCACTCCTCACGCCTGCCCTCCTTGCTGAACTGCACAGTGCAGAAAGCCGCAGCAGTTGATGTGTGTTTCGTCATCATGATAAGAGACATGCTGCAGCGATCCTCCAACATCCTCATTCTCAAACATAAGTGGTTGGCCATCAGTGCACTCAATCTCATCCAGTTTTGGGACAGGGCTAGGTGAATGTCCCATTGAACTCCTGCCAGCAGAGTCATCAAAAAGCATAAGTGAATGCTGCATGACTTGGGACTTGGGACCACTTGGCTGATGTGCAAGGGGGTAAGGTGGAAGACAGATGCCCATGGGCCACAGGTGCTGATTCTGTGCTTTAGGCAGGGAACCAGGTGGAAGACAATGTACAGGAACAAGAGACACTGTCAACCATCCAATCTAATAACTCCTCTACTTGCTCTGGCCTTACTATTCGTACAGCTGTATTCTGGCCTACAAAATTACACCTGCATGCACCAGAGGAAGGTGTTTCATTTGGGCGCACAGCTAGCACAGATCTACAATGTCCTGTAACAGTAGCTTCGCCACCACTAACACCAGCAGCACCATGATCACGACCATGTCCCTTATTTGATGCTCTCCTCATTCTTTGAGGGCACCCACAAAAAGAACAGACTGATTCACTTTACTATTACAGTGTGATGGATGCAAAGGAGATGTTTTGCAACCCAAAAAGTTGGTTTATGTCACCCACAGAATTAACAGACTGATTAACAATTCTATTTTTGGGTGACAGATGCAAAGGAGGTGTTTTGGAACCCAAAAAATGGCTACAGATCATCAGACTTAACATCGCGATTAAGTATTTTATTTCTGTGTCACTGGTGAATATATTGCACCCTAGAAATTAGCTACAGTTCACGCACTATGAGTTATTTGTCACATCAAAAGCCTAACACTGTCCCTCATTGCAGCAGTGTCCTGCCCCCACACTAGCTAGAGCAGAATGGCGGTGTAATACATGATCCGGCATTTATGCATAAAGGGTCACATGCTGCGCCAGCCAATCACAGCCATGCTAATACTAGGCATGATTATGATGGATTAAATGTGCCCACAGCATAAAAGCTTGTTGATTGGCTGTGCTGTAGCCTTTCAACAAGATTTATTTATTATCCGAACACCGAACCCGAACATTGGCTTTCGATGCAAAGTACATATTCGAGTTCCCGGAAAGCGTAATGTTTGTTACGAACCAGAACATTGTGTTTAACCCTAATCCTAGTTAGTCAGTTGGTCTCTGCCTATGTGCACCATAGCCCATTTTCTTGAAGGTCTGACCGGATAGATCCCATACACTTACGCTCCACTACCATGATTGCTAAAGGGGAATGAGTGGGCAAGAACAGCACCAGATCCATTAACAGAAGGCAATTTTTGTTTATGATTGCATTTCACTCATTGCTGTCTAAAAATCATATTTTCATTTGCCCTTTATTAAAACTATTTAGCTCTTCTTTCACAAAAAATAACTTTATTTTTAACTGGTGTCTGGTACTTTCACTTTCACGTTGTGCTGCTCATCTAATAACCCTCTTCTCTAAACTACTAAGAGGTCAAAAACACTTATTTAAGCCACATTCTTATCAGTATGATATGGATTGAGCTTTGATGAGTGTTTATAATGTCAAGGAGCAGATTTACGAAGTCTGCCTGCTCCTCAGAAGATAAAAAATCCACAGGCAGCTAGTAGAGCATCTCAGCTCTTTACACAAAAAAGGATTCCATATTGTTAATAAGGACCATCCAAAAAATGTCCTCACAGATGTAAATAGCCTTTAAGTCTGGAGTCTTTAATGAGCACTTTTCTTCACCCGCCTACTGAAGAAACCACCAAGCAGCAGTAGCAGAACATGGAGCAGAATCCGAAGCAGCAGGTGGTGGCATGCAGGGACTGCACCCTGCCACCCATATCCAAGATTTCTTACCCAACCAGAAGTGTGGCATCAGAGCTGGACTTTGGGCATAGTTACCACAAAGAGAACATGCCTTACAACAGGAAATGTTGAGAGAGTAACCTTTGTAAAGATGAATCAGGAGTGGATCAGCCAGAATTTAAACACATTAGTCCCTGATTTATCAGAATAGATCATTCTGGTAGAAATGTACTGCCGTGTGCTGCCACACCAGAACATTGAAAGACGGCCTGTTACTTCTGGTCACATACTTCAGCCACTATTCTGATGCTGCCATCTGCCTGATTCCACACACCTGCTGCCTCTGCTGTCATCTTTTCCTGCTCCCCACCATCCTGGGCTGTTTCTGGAACTTCTGGAGCAGGAGTGGTTCCAAAATACAGAAGACATGCAAATATTTCCATCACATGTTATCTCTGTTTTGGACCCACTCCTGTTTTTGTCTTACCAACACTGATCAAATACTGAGGCAAAAAACTGACCAAAAAATGACCGTGTGATAGAATCCATCCTGTATGCAGAACTTATTTTCTATCTGAATAAAACCAATTTCAGAGGCAAAAGGTCAAATTAAGCAAGAGGCCTCTATCACATGGTCAGTAATTTGCACCAGGATTTGATCATGATTTGGAAGCTAAAAGCAGGTGTGGGTCCAAATCACTGAAGATGTGCAAATATTGAGATCAGGTGCCTTCTCTGTTTTGCGCATTGGGCTCCTATAATACATAAGATAACAAAAGAGATAGTTGAGACCATATGAAGTCACAATGAGAGGGGATAAAGGGCTGACACCACACCCACAAACACTAACTGCCCATTCCCCTGAAGACGCCAGGCCTCTGGCAAAACATGTCGGGGGGCAGAGTTTGAGTTATAATTAAATTTTAATTACTGTGTAATGCTTCAGAAATAAATTCACATTAGGGATAAATAAAAGGCAGTCAGGGATAGAAATCCATGAGAAGAGTCTGGAGATAGCGCTCGGCTACCAGCCTCTCATGGCTACCTGAACAAGTTGTAGGAGACACAAAGCAACATTAGATCAGAGAGATAAGGAGTGACACTACTGACAGTTTTAATGTTAGTTTATTATGTAATGAAAAAGTACAGTTTTAAGGTTCTAATAAAAGCTAAGTCTTAAAATACCATAAGATTTATGCGAAAGAAAGGCAATTTATAGTCGGACAACTAAATGAAAAAAGTTAGGTGAATGTGCCTTGGCATATGTCTGGGTCCAAAATAGGTAAAACAGTAAAGTGTCTCTGTTTTGGACCCACTCCCGTTTTTTGGCTTTACAAATATTGATGGATTACTGAACAAATACTGATGGTGCGAAGGCACATGCTCAAAAGGAAGGATCCATTTTTTGGGGTTGTTCTTCTGATGGATCAGAAGAAGGGACTATATTATGTAGAGAAAGTTACTATAACGCACTTAGGAATGTATTGTGATTGTACATATTGCTTCTTTTGATGGCTGGAATAACTTTTCCATCACATTACATACTACTACTTTCCATGGTTATGACCACTGTGCAATCCAGCAACAGTGGTTGTGCTTCCACATTATAGGAAAAAGCACAAACTTACATGGCCCCAGCCATGGAGAGACTATTTTCTACAGTGTACATGTATGAACACCACTGATAGATTGCAGGGTGGCCGTAAGTAGGCTTGAGCAAATTTCACTTCAGATCAAGGATTCAAAGTTGCTTTGTTCAAAACTTCATATGAATGCTATAGGAAAAAAATCTCCATTTATCTTCAAATTGCAGTCTTAAAATGGTTTTCTAGTTGTAAAATCGAATGCCCAAGTTCTTTACTGAAGTCTCGCGAGACATCGGACTCAACAAACTTCACTTTGGGGAAGCCCATGCATTTGAATGCTGGAGATGGGCCTTCATACAGCATTTATACAAAGCTTTGAATGAAGCAACTTCGGATCTATGATCTGAAGCACGCTTCACTCAACACTAGTTGTATCAATGGAAATTAGCAGTGTATAATATGATTAGAAAAATGAATCAACCCAGCAATGGAAGCAATATAGATAATAACGATATATTAGTTAGTGGCTTGTATTAACTTTCTCTACATGATAAATGCCACTTGTGAGACTGCCCCTTTCATTATTGTAAGACTACTTTTTGTTATCAATAAATCCCAGGAGTAAATAAAAAAAAAACTAATCCATCTTTGACAATGTATAATTTATAAAGAAATGGGTGTAGTGGTCCTTGGTCCATTTGAGCATGTTTGCACACAAAGCAGTATATTATCGCTTTGCAAAAAAACAAAAAAAAAAATAAAAATAAGAAACCCTAAAACCTCAGCCATTGGAGACATCATTTTTAAACAAGTAAGCAACAATTAGCCTGTAACTCAAACAAATCCAAGTTCAATGGATATAGCTTAGTGCTAAAGTTCAGAGGGTCCATCCTACTGGAATAAAAACAAGAAGAAAAGATTATGGAGGGAATTTATCAGGAGGGGACAATTTGAAGTTAGATTTCCTTGAGTCTGTGTTGGAGTACTTTGTCATATTTATCAATGTTACTTGATGGACTTGTCTTGTCCTTAGACCGAACATTTCTGTCTAGAGAAGCTCCTCCAGTTTTCCTAAATCACCCTCCTACTGGAGTAATGGAGTGAGATTGTGACTTTTTGCATTTTTTTTTAATTCTCAGTATCTCAAAATGTTGTGCACAATTGCTTAAAAAGCCCTATTTCTGCAAATTGTTGATGCCAGATTTCTGGAATGGAGGTATGATTAAGGGCCTATGTGTCTGGTTCTGATCCAAGTGCAGTCTCATCATATAGGAGACCAAACACCTTAGAAAAAAGTATGTCTAACTATGTAGAAGATTTTTTTCAGGAATTAAAGAAATAGCTCTTACCATTGTCAATTTTCAAGCCATCTTTGTCTTGTCTAGTTACATTGATAAATGTGCCCATTGCTTAACAAAATTATATTAACAATTATTTTAGGAACTTACTATAAGATGTTTCAAATAAGTAATTGAATACAGTTGGCAATCCCACTCAGCTCACAGCTACAGCCCACCCATTCCATCCTCTACGTCATTCACTTGTCTTCCAAATCCTACGCATGCACAGAGGCAGACCGTCAGCATCCAGGAACCGGACATGAAGTGAGTGAAGGTGTATACACCATGACTTCAAGAGTTCTCTGTGTATGCCTAGTTCACCACTTCCAATGAAGTGCCTTTGCATCTGTGGGACATTTGGCAGGGCCGGAAGTGCAGGATGGACAGGGTGGGCTTTAGCTGTGAGGCGGTCTGAGTTGCAGGCTGGATTCAGTGACTCTACTCAGTCATGGATATGCCCCAGTAATTCCCCTAAGACCATATTCATCATGTCAGGTACATTTAATAAGTTGTTTGCAGCTTTTAAAATACTATTGTACCTAAATGTTCACACAAGTGGTATTTCAATGAAGCCTTCACCACTTTTTTTATTAAAGGGGAATTGGCAGAGGCATGGTGCAGGTGAGGCCATCAGCTCCTTCCACATTCACTATCATTTATGACAGCTTACTGACATAAATGGCAATTGAAATGTAATCCAGCTAAGAGCTACAGTAGATTTCAATATAGGAACATGGTCTACACTTCATCATAAATTAAGCACATCCTCCCAGCACGCAGGGGATATGTAAGACTGGTCTACAGGGCTGGTCTTTGATAAATGAACTTTGTGTTTCAGTTGCTCATCAGTCACCAGTGTTCATGGTTGTATGTATCACAAGATTCTCTGTGAAAACCACATTCCTCTCACTAACCCCAGCAACGCAGATTGTACATTGGAGTTCTGTAGACTGTATATTATAGGGTTTATCATAGGGGATGACAGTTGTATATATGATACTGAAGACTAAGTCCAGAACATCAGAGTAGGTGGTATCATAAAGTCTATGAAGGCTGCCCCATAATAAGTAGAGACAATGGTGATGTGGGAGGAGCAGGTGGAGAAGGCTTTTTTTCTGCTTTCTTTTATTTTTATTTTGAAAATTACAGAGAAAATGTTAACATAAGAAATAAAAGTGCAAATCAATGGAAGAAATCCAAATAATAACATTTCTATTATAATTACCACAAACAACATCCGTGAGGTTGTACAAGTGGTCTTTGTTAGTGACTTAATGTCACAGAAGAACTGGTGGATGAGGTTGGAGTGACAGGAGGACATGTTCAAAAGCTGAAGTTATAAACATTATAGAGTTTAAAATAGCAGCTGTCCAAATCCCAATAGTTATCAAGATGCAATTTCTCCGACTCAGGATCTGATGATAATGTAAGGGGAGGCAGATAGCGACATATCGGTCATAAGCCATAATGAAGAGAAGAATTTCCTCTGCAGACGCCACTGTGAAATAAAAATAGAACTGAGTATAACATTGTGAGAAGGAGACAAAGTGATTTCCGGACAATAACATGTGCAGTAATTTAGGAACCGTGACCGATGTATAAAATATGTCTACAATGGACAAATTACAGATAAAGAGATACATTGGTTCATGTAACTGAACTTCCCGACATATCACTGTGATAATGGAGGAATTGATAAGGACTCCGACCAGATATATCAAGAAGAAGAAAGTGGTGATGAACGGTTTATTCCTTGTCTCTCCAGAAAATGGTAAAATGTAAAAAATGTTCATTAAAGTTTCATTCTTTATTTGCATTATTCTTATAGTCTAAAAAAACACAAAATGTATCAGATTGTAACACAATAAACATGGAGGAGGAAAGGAAGTGATCATGTAAAACCTAATAAACGTGATCATCTCTGGTCATCCAGCAGTTGCTTCTGGTTCTACTGTCATATTTTTGTTATACTTGAAGGTTCATTTGTTATGAAAATGGCACAGAGATCACTTCTATTAACCCATTAACCAAAATTTGGCATCATATTTTGGAGAGAGAAATAAATAAAAAATAGAGAATTTCCAAATCCTAGGAGACCTTATCAGCAAATTACAAGGCCAACTGGAGCACTTATGATTACAGTAGAATCAACTTGGACCCAAATCAAATTGGTTGACAGATTCAGCTGGATTTAATGGAATTGACTTTTAAGTGATTTTCTCATCTCTAATAATTATTTACTATTAGTTTTAGAACATGGATATAGGTTACTGTTTGTTATGTACAGTAAAAATTATATACTTTTTAACCCATTTGCGACATTTGCAAATCTGGGTGAGAATAAGAAAAGGCTAGGAAAATAGACTTTTGTGACAATAAAGCTGGTTGAGGTCAGTTTGCAAACAAGTCTGTCGAGGTGTGCCAACTGTCTAAGATAAGAAGACAGTGACCCTGAATAGCTAAGTGACCCTGAGTTGTCACTATATATATATATATATATATATATATATATATATATATTATCAGAAGCAGTTTCCACAGCCAACTGGTGATGGTGAAAACTCAGGAAGTATTACAGTGTATTATATAAGTAATCAAGTTCTTATGTGGTCAAGCTCTGTCAGACTAAAATCATAAATTGGTTTGGTGTCACTGTTCAAGAAAAGCTTTGAATCAGTGTGCATCTGTGTACTGTGCATCTTCATTCTCAGGACCATTCATGGTACCAGAGGTCGAGCCCCACGTGATAATGAAGTGATAACATATTCATGTGGAAATTACCCTTTTAGGCTAGTTTCACACTAGTGTTACAGAGATCCAACAGGCAGTTCCATCCTGATGAACCTGTTTAGATCCAGCATTCTCGGACATTACCTGAATGCTGGCCGGCCCCATTAATTATAATCTGGCCAAATTTGTCGAGACTTGGCTGGACAAAAAAACTGTGAAACTAGTCTAACACATTTTTTTCCCTGCTATAAGGTGAGTAGGGATGAGCGAATTTCTTGAAAATTCGATTCGGCTGATTCGCCGAATTTTACAAAAAAATTTGCTTTGTGACGAATTACTTTGCCACGAAGCACATTTTTTTGTAAGTAGTGGGTACAATGACAGGGAGCTGCGACAGCGCTGCCCCCATCATTGTACCCCTCAGATGCCGCGTTCATACATGATTGCGGCGTCTGAGTGTAAAAACAGTGTAAAATAAACATTAAAAAATACATTAAATCAAACTTACCTCCTCCATTTGCTCGTGACAGGCCGGCCGCCGCCATCTTGCTTGAAGATCTGGAGCGAAATCTTGCGCAGCGCAAGATCACTTCATCATGCCGGCCGGCGTGGTTGACGTCATATGTCACTACGCGCAGGATTTCGCCCAGGAACTTCAATCAAGATGGCGGCTGGCGGTCCGTCACGAGCAAATGGAGGAGGTAAGTATGGAGTTTTTTGTTTTTTACACTATTTCAGGATAAATCGATTCGCCAACATGAGAAGCACAAGGAAACTCGGCTTCTAGGCGAATCAAATTTATCCTGAAATTCGCATCGAATTTCACTTCATGGGATTCGATTCGCTCATCTCTAAAGGTGAGCCTTGTTTTTACAAAAGAAAGTATAAGACAATAACATAGTTATTTGGGTCTGTCCAACTAAATAACAAATACCCAAAGTATCTAAAATTAAAGAGCAAAAATAAAATAAATCAGATGTTTTTGTTCTTTACTAGAGTGTGAACTGTTGAATTTAAGCCTGATGTTAAGAGTCTACCTTATATATTCAATTTTTCAGCTTGGCTGATATCCATTCCCTGATGCACTTGGGATGTCTTCAGCTCATCATTTCTGCAATTTTACAGAGAGGAAACAGTAAAAAGAAAAAAAAAAGTAAGTGTCCACAACATGCTGATATCATAATATTCTGTATTAATATATATATATATATATATATATATATATATATATACTATAATATTTCATTTTTACTTCAATGTTAAATATAGTTTTATAAAATATAAAAGGTTAAAAATATAGAAAGTGAATAAACCCTATAAATTGAACTTAGTAATTAAATAAGTGTCCACAACATGCTGACATCATAATATTCTGGATAAAAATTGCTAGACTCTCATATGTTATCAACATTTCTTATATTCTTACATATAGATATATATATATATATATATGTATATATATATATATATATATATATATATATATATATATACAGTATACATACATATGAATAGAATTTGAAATAGATCTGTCAGTGTCAGGTGGACTTACCAGTAATAACAGCAGGCTTGTCCTAATGTAAGATTCTTTACTGGAAGCAAGCGGGAGCTGTGTAGGAGATTTATAATGTGCTGGGACAATCCCGGGTGATGATCAGAGATTTATAATTACCCAGGGAAAGAAAAGATGTTTATAATTGCATCACTGAATTCATGGCTCTTGGGTCTTCCATAACTTTTTTACTTTAAGATGTATAAATTAGTTTACCTTGACTAAAAAACATTTTAACTGTCTTCTAATATACAGGGCAGAACATGAATACTGTACTAGTATTGGCTTGGTACTACAGTAATGCACCTAATAGAGCATGCCCTGATTTTTTTCACATTAGGTTTATTACAGAATATAATGGGGGTACAGTAGGGACCACACTCACTTCTTTGCCAGCCCTAATATGGTGCATAGCATGATGTCAATTTTAGAATAGTCTCTAGAATCCAAAATGAAAAACATTTGGTGTAGAGATGAGCGAACCAGTCGAAATGTGTTTTGCGTCTGGTTTGCCATATGTGTTAAAAAATTCAGTTCAGACCCAAATTGATTCGGGCTGAACAGAAGTTTCCTCATTTGCCCTGAAAGTTGGTATATAACCCCCTCTAGCGTCCTAGGATTCATAATTTTCAGGAAAACTTGTGATTATTTTTCACTTATTTTTTATACATTTTTTTCCCCTCCAACATCCACCCTCGCTAAGCTCTGGAATGCAATGACAACAATAGCAATTGAGGTCTAAGTGACACTGAGATACATATCTATGGGTAAACACACATTTGACAGTGTTATCATACAGCATGTTTAAAAACACACCTCTCCGGCACTTGTCTCATGCTTTTTTATATTCCAAAGCTTTCAAATTTTTCAGGAGCAGATGATGTTTAACCAAACACACCGTTATGAGATATAAAAAAAGGGTCTTTTGGGAAAGTGATGGTTGGCAAGTGGCATGATAATAAGCTACATAATCTAACCGCTATTTGGGAACCAGCCTGATTTAATAGATAAGCAATTCTATTACGTCTTGATTCTCAAATTAGGCTTAATAAACAGTGTAATATAACTGCTATAGTGGTGTCTACCTGATTTGCTAGATAAGCAGTTCCATTAGGCCTTGATTATTATTATTATTATATGGAGTAAATAAACAGTGTACTATAACCATTAGAATGGTGTCCACCTGATTTCATAGATTCCATTAGGCCTTGACTAATAAATTAGGGTGAATAAACAGTGTAATAAAACCGATATAGCAGTGTCCACCTGATTTAATAGATAAGGAATTCCATTAGGCCTTGATTCTTACATTCGGCTGAATAAACAGTGTAATATAACCGTTAGTGTGGTGTCCACATGATTTTATAGATAAGCAATTCCATTAGGCCTTGATTCTTATATTGGGGTGAATAACCTGCGTAATATAACTGTTAGTGAGGTGTCCACATTGACAATGAATAACTTATTTTACATATACAGTTACTGTTACTGTACAGTATGTCCAACAAACAGGTGCCAGAGCCCCCCCCCCCTCCAAAGGAAATGGCAGTGGTAAAAATCTTGCTGGAGCCAGCAAAAGTAGCAGAAGAAGAAGTGAGGGGAAGGGGGAGTGGTGGTAGCAGCAGCCACAGCAACAAGCCAGAGCTGCCAGTGTCATCCAGCGGTCGTGTTTTGACGGCCAATCCCACTGTTCTGGAATGGTTAAGTTGGTCTTCAACATCTCAACTGACATCAGACATCTACATACTCCTGGCCTCTGACACCACACTTAGTTGGCATGGCCAAGGAACAATCTCTGTGCCCTCACCTGTCCTTAACCTGCCTCTTTCCTTTTCTGCTCCTTCTGCCAGGCAAGTGTTGTATGCTGCCTGCTCTTCTCTGCTTTTCAATGAGGAAAATATTACTGAGGGCAGTCATTAGCTACTGCCCAGCACAGATTTGGAGGAGAGGTCCTCTGCTTCCTCCTCTAGGAGTGTAGCGATAATGAGAGTTGCATTGGAGTAGGTGTGAAGAGCAGTCAGGGACATGGCCAAGAGACTGGTGAGGGTGACACAATTGACGAGCAGACAATAGTGGATGATGATGTAGCCAATCATACACCAAGAGCCTACCTATCTGGAAAAAATAGTGGTCACCTGAGGACGTCATCGTGGCCATATATAGGATCTGTGGGCAGAAGGAGAAGCATGGTCAGGGCGCAAATGTAGGCACTAGTGATGATTGAGCACCCAGGTTCTCGTACACTCAGGTGCTCTGGGGGACCCCATGCCATTTTTTAAATTATTTAATTATTTTTGGAAAAAAATGGCGTGGGGTCCCCCCTTTTTTCCTTCTCCCACAGATACAACCAG
>ONZH01028067.1:0-20672 GCA_900303285.1 Rhinella marina
CCTCTATTTCTCCTGGGTTATAAAAACATCCCTTGAATAACTTTTGTGATTAAATTTCATTAAAACCAACTTTCTTGCAAATAAATTGACATCTTTTAGTATGGTGAACAAATCCAAATTAGCAGTTGGTGAGAAGCTTGGACCCTTTGATAAAACATTCAATTGTATTTCAGTTAATTGGTGTTGAGATACATTTATTACCTTTAATTGATTTTCCTTTCTCATTTTAGTTTCTCTTATAGGATGATCATCCAATTTTCTTCTCTCCATATTACTTTCTGGAATTCCATTTATTATCCACATAATTAAAGAAGCTCTGTCACCAGGATCTACCCTATTAACAAAGCATACTACCTGTTAGGACCTATAATGCTGATTAAAACAATACTTTTTATTCGTGTGTTTGCTATACAGCTGTAGTAATATCTGGATGTTTGTTTTTATGCAAATGAGAAGTTTGAGCACCAGGAGGTGGGGCTGGATCCTTTGAGCACTGTAACACCCTCTGTGCTCTGTACACTCCCCCCTCCCTTTGATAGACAGGGCTAGACATCAGCATACTGAGGGTAGAGATGTCTCCAAACATCTATATATATATACTATATGTAGTATAGATTCACTATATTGAGATATGCTCAGAAAACTAATATACATATTACTGGTTATACAAGCACAATATATGAATATAATGAAACCTGTAATATGTTTTAGCTTATAAGCATAGAAAAATCATTCTCCTCCATGTGATAATGCTATAGCTCAGGGCTGGCCAACCTGCGGCTCTCCAGCTGTTGCAAAACTACAACTCCCAGCATGCCCAGTCTGCCTACAGCTATCATCCTACAGCAGGGCATGGTGGGAGTTGTAGTTTTACAACAGCTGGAGAGCCTCAGGTTGGCCAGCCCTGCTATAGCTTGTCTGGTAAATACTTAGTTTTGCATGTAGAGATTAATGATGAACGAGCATGCTCAGCCGAATACGGTATTTGGCCGAGCATGGCGGTGCTCGGGACCATGTGGTGTTTGGCCGAACACCGCGTGTGCTTGAGCGCCATGCTCGAGTCCCCTCCCCGCACGTTTTCTGGCTGCTACGCAGCCAATCAGCATGCGGGGGGTGGGGGGTACTGGCATTCACTGTAATGCCGTAGCCATGTTGGCTACTGGCATTACAGTGATTGGCTGGCCGGCAAAGTGTCATCGGGTGCTATATAGCACCAGGTGACATGTGACCCGGCTCAGTCAGAGTCAGGGAGAGCTGCTGCAAGGAGGGACAGATAGTGTAGGGATAGAAATTGGCTAGGCAGGGCTAGTTTTTCTGTTTAAAAGACCAAAAAGTCCTTTTATAATTGGCTGCAATATTTTATTTTTTTGGAGGGGGTAAAAAGTTTGCCTGACGTAAACACCACCTGTGCAACGTGTGCTGTATAACGTTTGTGTATTCCAAATACCTGACATCCAGTGTATTGTTTTCTGCTGCTAATCAAGGCGACATTACCTGTGCTGCATGTGCAGTCTAATGTTTTTGTATCCTAAATACCTGATGTCCAGTGTATTTTTTTTAGCCGCTAATCAAGGCGAAATTACCTGTGCTGCGTCTGCTGTATAACGTTTGGGCAAAGAGGAACAGATAGTGTAGGGATAGAATTTGGCTAGGCAGGGCTAGTTGTTCTGTTTAAAAGACCCAAAAGTCTTTTTTAAGGACTATTGTTATATCTGGTTGCAATATATATTTTTTTCTTTTGGGGCAAAAATTGTGCAAGTTTGCCTGACCTTAACACCACCTGCGCATCATGTGCATTATAACATTTCTGTGTCCTAAATACCTGAAATCCAGTGTCATTTTTTTGCCGCTAAGCAAGGCAACATTATCTGTGCTGAGTGTGCAGTATAACGTTTCTGTATCCTAAATACCTGACATCCAGTGTAATTTTTTTGCCGCTAATCAAGGCGACATTACCTGTGCTGCATGTACAGTATAACGTATCTGTATGCTAAATACCTGAAATCCAGTGTATTTTTTTCTGCTGCTAATCAAGGCGACATTACCTGTGCTGTGTGTGTAGTATAACGTGTTTGTATCCTAAATACCGGAAATCCAGTGTAATTTTTTTCTGCCACTAATCAAGGCGACATTACCTGTGCTGTGTGTGCGGTATAACGTTTGTGTATCCTAAATACCTAACATTCGGTGTAATTTTTTCTGCCGCTAATCAAGGCGATGTGCTACGTCTGCAATATAACGTTTGAACATCCTAAATAACTGTGACATTCAGTGTAATTTTTTCTGCCGTTAGTGACGGTGATATTACCTGTGCTTCGTCTGCTGTATAATGATTGAACATACTAAATACTTGAGAGTCCAAGATGCATCCAGATATCTTTCCCATGGTGTTCCCAAACCATTTCAGTGGTGTTTCCATCATTTTCTCACCTTTCCCTGTGAACCAGACACCCTCCCCTCTTCAGAGCAGGGGGTGCCTGGTTTAGTTCTCCCATTACTTCCAATGTGCTCGGGTGCTCGGTAGAGCACTGAAGCACCATCGAGTGTTGCACCTGAGCACCTGAACATTACGGTGCTCGATCAACACTAGTAGAGATCCTATGTCTGAGTCTTAGGATAGACTTGAAGGATTTTTACTTCCACACTTAAGCCCTAATACAAGTCTATATCCTTATCATATTGAGAATAAGGTTTTTAGGCTTCAAAAACTAATAAATATTGCTGGTTTCTTTATAATCATATATTGTGCCTGTAAATAAACCAGTAATAGGTTTTAGGTTTCTAAGCTGAAACAAACACTATTTCTCAATATAGTAAGCCCTTTTATTGTTATTATATGATTATATATATATATATATATATATATATATATATATATATATATATATATAGTATAGCCTTTTATTATTGGTCAAATGAAAGAAGCAAAACAAATGTAAAAAAAAAAAGTATATGCAAGTCTCTCCTGGGACTTTAAATTGATATGCCTACATGCATTGTAAACCACTTATCACTAAGCTATATGATTACTACAAAAGCAAGTGTGTTTTAATGCTCCAAAACTAACACATATTACTGGTGTCTTTATAATCATATATTCTACCTGTGAATAAAATGGTAATATATATATATATATATATATATATATATATATATATATATATATATATATAATCTTTCTGAGCATATCTCAATGTGATAAAGCTATAGTGCATAGTGTATATGAAATGTAGATGCTAGGACAGTAGTGCAGTAGTGTAGTGCACAGATATGCCATCAGCATTCTGATGTATAGCCCTGTCAGTTAAGGGGAGGTGGAAGTGTGCAGAGGGCAGGGGGTGTTACAAAGCAGTCTCAAAGGATTCAATCCCATTCCCTGGTGATCAAACCTGCTTATTTGCATATGAATAAAATCATGGCTATCTCTGCAGCTGTTTAGTATACAGACAGAAGAAAGGTATAGTTTTAATCATCATGCTGAGCTCTACCAGTCAGTATGTATCGTTTAATAGGATTGATCCTGGTAATAGAGCCTCTCTAAATCGTTAGATTACTTCTTCATCCACCTTCGATTCTGACTCCAAATCTGATTCCAAAAAGTGTATTAAAGGCTCTTTTGTGTATTTGTTAATATTGCTATTGACATAATTTAAACGGTTTTCCAGTAAAGAGATGAAAACCTAAAAGACAAATATACCAAAAAAAAAGAAACATGGCAAGCACAGGAAGAAGGGAAAAGGAAGGAGAATGTGGACCCATGATGGCATACCTGATATAGCAGATTGAACTGGATTAATTCCAAAGTTAGAGAGCGAGATTTCCTAAATCGAATCCAAGGATCCAAAGAGGTGAGTTATTGTTGTCTTAAGCCCTCATTTCCTCCATGTGCTTTAAAATATCCACAGCCTCCACCCAACTCATCCTTGCCAACATAGATTTTAACCTTTATTTCCTTAGGATAATTTGCCTCATGACAAGCACAAAAAAAGCATAAGAGCCCTCTTTTATGAACACAGAAAGCAGAACGACCTCTGGAGAGGCTGGCCAAAGCACATTATGAAGCAAAAAGATCTCCTTTCACAGAGATCACACTGGGGCAATCCCACCAAATGTGAAGCACCATACCTGGGGCTGACAAACACTTCCACCACATATTTTGAACTCAAGGGTAAAATCTATACAACTGCATCTCATTAAATTAGAATATCATCAAAAAGTTGTTTTTTTCAGTAATTCAGTTCAAAAAGTGAAACACATATATTATATAGAGTCATTACAAACAGAGTGAACTTTTATTTATGTTAATGTTGATGATTATGGCTTACAGCCAAGGAAAACCCAAAATTTATTATCTCAGAAAATTAGAATAATTAACCCCAAACACCTGCAAAGGCTTCCTAAGCCTTTATAAAAGTACCTTAGTCGGGTTCAGTAGGTGACACAATCATGGGGAAGAGTGTTGAGATGTCCAGAAGGCTGTCATTGACACACTCCACAAGGAGGGTAAGCCACAAAAGGTCATTGCAAAGGAAGCTGGCTGTTCACAGTGTGCTGTATCAAAGCATATTAATGGAAAGTTGAGTGGAAGGAAAAAGGGTGGCAGAAAAAGGTGCACAAGCAATAGGGAGAACCACAGCCTTGATAGGATTGTTAAGAAAAGGCCTTTCCTAAATTTGTGGGAGATTCACAAGGAGTGGACTGCTGCTGGAGTCAGTGCTTCGAGAGCCACCACACACAAATGTATCCAGGACATGGGCTACAAGTGTCGCATTCCATGTGTCAAGCCACTCATGACCAATAGACAATGCCAGAAGCGTCTTACCTGGACCAAGGAAAAAAAGAACTAGACTGTTGGTCAGTGGTCAAAGGTGTTGTTCTCAGATGAAAGTAAATTTTGTATTTCCTTTGGAAATCAAGGTCCCAGAATCTGGAGGAAGAGTGGAAAGGCACTCAATCCAAGCTATTTGAGGTCTAGTGTGAAGTTTCCACAATCAGTGATGGTTTGGGGAGCCATGTCATCTGCTGGTGTAGGTCCACTGTGTTTTATCAAGACCAAAGTCACTGCAGCCGTCTACCAGGAAATTTTAGAGCACTTCATGCTTCCCTCTGCCGACAAGCTTTTTGGAGATGGATTTTTTATTTTCCAGCAGGATTTGGTACCTGTTCACACTGCCAAAAGTACCAATACCTGGTTTAATAACCACAGTATCACTGTGCTTGATTGGCCAGCATACTCGCCTAACCTTAACCCCTTAGAGAATCTATGAGGTATTGTCAAGAGGAAGATGAGAGACACCAGACCCAACAATGCAGATGAGCAGAAGGCTGCTATCAAAGCAACCTGGGCTTCCATAACACCTCTGCAGTGCCACAGGCTGATCACCTCCATGCCATGCCACATTGATGTCGTCATTCATGCAAAAGGAGCCCCAAACAAGTATTGAGTGCATTTACTGTACATATTTTTCATTTGGTCAAAATTTCAGTTTTCTGAGATCCTGACTTTTGGGTTTTCCTTGGCTGTAAGCCATACTGATCAACATTAACATAAATAAACACTTGAAAAAGTTCACTGTTTGTAATGACTCCATATAATATATGTGTTTCACTTTTTGAGATGCACTTGTACAACTTTGCTGGGGTTTGGTACCAATATGTATTTTGTTGCTGAGTTCTTGCAGTCTACAACAAAGAAAGGTGAACTTCTGCATCAATTACTTGCTGAGTAAATATAAAATACATCATTTACACTCATCCTGACTGTAAAGGTTGGCCTGAATCAACCTCCACTTTTAACATAGATTTCATGGAGAGTGACTTTAGAAACACTGCATCCTTTGTGGAGTTTGTAACTTTTGAGCTACAAATGAATGGAGTGAGCTGTGCCTAGGCCACGTGAAAAATTGTCAGGACATCACTGGCCTAGGCTAATCAGTGAGAAGGCGTTTTGGGGGCTTTCTCAAACAGCTGATCAGCCAAAGTCTTGGGTGTTGAACCCCCACCAATCAGATGCTGATGACATATTCATTATAAGTCAACAGTTACAAATAGTCAGATAACCCCTTTAATACATATCCTTCTATTTTTAATAGATTTTTTTTACATCTATTAAACCATTTAAGTCCAAGATCAGCCTATTTGTCTATTTATATCATAAATTATTATCTCTTAATATTATAAAAATGAGTTTCAGTCTGTCTGTCTGTCCCGTGCCACTCTGAGATACCTTGACGCAGTGCTCGGGCTCCGGTATATTCTTGATATGAGAATATATTGGCGAAAGTCTCATTTTAACATCAGCGTGAGGGTTTAACCATACATTGTCAATTGCATTACCACCGCAGTGCACCTTTATTAGTGATTGTTTGATTATATAGTTTGCCACATCCACACAATTTGTTACCTTGTGTAGGATGGTTTTGTGGTACATGTGGTGGGGATTGCTGTTAGAAACAGATCACATGTGCAGGAATTGCTCCTCCGGTTTGATATGCGCAACAGCATATGGGGTCTGAGCAATTTTCTGCCATTTTAGACCAAAATTTTTTCTGTGATTGTATTTGTTCTCTATGCGCGACCAAACTACTGGACCGATTTTCACCAAATTCGGCACACAGGTACATCAGGTGTCTGGGAAGGTTTTAGACCAGGTCTCAGCTCTCTAGGACGTACCGTTCCCGATATATTCCCAAAATATTATCTATATTAGCCAATATTAGCCTTGATGCATTTCACTTTAAATCCCAACTGCCATTTTCTCCACATACATATCGGTTTCCATAACAACCAAGCCAGGTAATTAGCAGCCAGCTCAGGAGATCAGCTAAATAACAACCCAGCCATTTCTCTTCACTGCTTTAAAGGAGCAGAGCGCTGTGGATGACACTGTTAAAGGGTATTCCGGTTACCAGAAATATAACTTATGTTTTAGACTAATTTTAGACTAAGACCGTTCAGCAGTAATAAAAGATGTTTTCTTCCACTGCTACCCATTGTGTATCCTCATAAATTACCATGACATTGGTCTGGCCACCCTCAAAAGAAGGACTTAAAAGCAATCCCCCCAAGGTCCATCTAAACCACGCCCCTGACCCAGTCAGGTCACGCCCCCTCCCACTCCCCAGCCAATGGGGATTGAAAAAATGAAGGTAAAAATCAACTTCTGTCAGCTGCATTGACTTTCTCTCTGCAACAACACACGGAAACATTAAATTAAATAGATGAAATACACTAATTTTACACTAAGACCTTTCAGTAGTAATAAAAGATGTTTTCTTCCACTGCTACCCATTGCGTGTCCTCATAAATTACCATGGTATTGACCTGTAAGTCAGGCCACCCTCAAAAGAAGGACTTAAAACCCCCACCCCAGGTCTCGCTAAGTCACGCCCCCGACTTGGTCAGGCCACGCCCCCTTCCACTTCGCAGCCAACGGGCATTAAAGGTAAAAATCAACTTCTATCAGCTGCAGGGGTGGGAGGGAGGGTGACTTTATCTCTGCAATGCAGCACACAAACATTAAATGAAATAGATTAAATATACCCATGCAAAGCAATGTTTTCTTCCACTGCTACCCACTGTGTTTCCTCATAAATTACCATGGCATTGACCTATAATTCAGGCCACCCTCAAAAGAAGGACTTAAAAGCACCCCCCCAACCACCCAAGGTCCTGCTAAACCACACCCCCGACCCCGTCAGGACATGCCCACTCCCAGTCTGCAGCCAATGTGGATTGAAAAAATGAAGGTAAAAATCAACTTCTGTCAGCTGCATTGACTTTCTCTCTGCAACGACACATAGAAACATTAAATGAAATAAATGAAGTAGACTAATTTTAGACTACAACTGTTCAGTAGTAATAAAAGATGTTTTCTTCCACTGCTACCCATTGTGTGTCCTCATAAATTACCATGGCATTGACCTGTAATTCAGGCCACCCTCAAAAGAAGGACTTAAAATGAAGGTAAAAATCAACTTCTGTCAGCTGCATTGACTTTCTCTCTGCAACGACACACAGAAACATTAAATGAAATATATATATATATATATATATATATATATATATACCCAGGCGAAGCCGGGTCCTTCTGCTAGTATATTATAACATTTAAAAATAACACCTTTTGTTTGCTGCAAGTAAAAGTAATATCTATACCTCTTATCTTCATTTCTTCTTCCAGGTTTAGGTGGCAAACCAGTTCTGTGCTCATTGTAGTCTATTTTTTCTCACTCTTACGGGGGAAAACATTTTTGGTTGTGAGTGGGATGTGCATTGCACACTGCTCAACATTTAAGTTGCAACACTAAGAAGGAAAAGTCATGGGATTATGGGAATTACAGGATCAATAGACATGTTAGTTATATGCATAATTGCAGATCATAAAAAATGGAAACAAAACATTCAAAATATCTTAGTTTATTTAGTATCATGTATAAGTGTTACACACAGAAATATATGCACTTACGTGTCATGACATCCTATCAATGGAGCTATCAGTGGTTGTCTGAGGAAAGTTCTGCCACGCTGAATATACCTGGTTATCAAGATCCACTGCTGACAGCTTCGTAATTGTTGACCAGTTACGTCCCAGATGTGCTTGATGAGAGACAAGTCTGTAGACGCTGTAGGCCATGGTAACATATTAAGGCCACGCAGGTTACTCACAGAAGCATGAGAAACATGTGGTCTGGCATTGTCTGCTTGGAAAACAGCTCCTGTGACACTTTGAAGAACCACAACCAAATCAATGTAATATAGAGCTGTTAAAGGGATCTAGCTACAGTATATTATACCACCCCACAGCATAATCCCAGGAATAGGATTTGTGTGACATTTCTTTGTGAAGACCTCCTTATGGCATTACCCACCTGGTCTTCAGACCAATTTCTGACTCTCATTGTTTCCAAGACAAAAGCAGGGCTCATCATTGAAGAGGATATGACTCCATTCCAGCCTTCCTTGCCTTCTTGATGTGCACCATGATAGCCTTTGAAAGAAGTGGTGCAAGGTCAATAGAACACCTGTAGCTGTATGGTTGACTCGTAGCCCAATGTCATGCAAACATCTTTGGATGGTTTGTGTAGACACTGTTTGTCATGCTAGGCTTGGGATGCCCAATTTCATATGCAGTACAGAATTCATCACTACAATATATTCTATGCACCTCTATGCACACACAATATTGAACAGTTCTGACATCTTGGCCTAGATATGTAGAGATCAAGGTCTCTCATTTCAAAGATTCTGTCCCGCTCAGTTTGCAACAAGTGGTGATAATTGTCATGTTGATGAACAGGAGATTTCAATCTGGCTGTTATGCCCCTCAAACATACCACAGATTTGATCTAGGTGCTTTTATCATCTGCAGATATTAGTGACCCAAGCTACTTACTTGGTTTGTATAACCATATAGCTTGTCCTTCTTGGTGTTGCAATTTCAGTGTTGAGAATACAACTAATGAATGTTTACATATCTGCATATGTATTCTGGTCTGTTATTATTACTGCTATCACAATCATAATGTTATCTATAATAGTGATATTTCTTCTGATTTCTTCTTCTTATATTTTGGACATTGTTCAAGTTCTTTTTCGTAAGCATTTACAGGCTACCAAAGGTGCCACTTTACCAGTATTATCACTTGACAGCTATGAGTTCTCAGGGTTCATGAGAATGTTATACTTCTTTATTAACTTCCAATAGACATCACTTTCAGTATTAATCATATTGTCTAAGGGGGTAAGAGGGTAGGATCCCACAGGTTATTCCTTGGGCATTGCTTCCGTGTTTGTATTCTACATACCTAAGATACACAGACAGATAGATAGATAGATAGATAGATAGATAGATAGATAGATAGGTCCAAAAAATAATGAAAGCAGCACTGCACTATAAAGGAAGTAATGGTGTGCCCGCGGCTGGGACTCGGTCCAGTCCAAAAATATAAAACAAATAATTCCACAGCACCACCAAAGATTGTGCCAAACGAAAAGGTGTTTATTACACCAGAGCGACGTTTCAGTCCTTCTCAATGAGAAAATTGAGAAAAGTCCCATTGAGAAGGACTGAAACGTCGCTCTGGTGTAATAAACACCTTTTCGTTTGGCACAATCTTTGGTGGTGCTGTGGAATTATTTGTTTTAGATAGATAGATAGATAATGTTAGACAACTGTATGCGTATTACTTTGTGGCCACAATTGGAGAAGGGGCTTCTCTGTTCTAGGTCAGTATGAACACCCACTTATGGCCATGAGGCAATCAGCGTTATAGTCCCAGAGAACAGCTTATTTCACAAATAATCCTTTGCAATTCGTTCTTTAAGGACATGTATGGTTTCAAGAGGAAGCATTTTATTGCAGGCTAATCCTGAGGTTTGACAGGTTTCCGCCTGCCAACCTTTGTAAAGGGCTTTATAAGGAGTGTTGTGAGATGAGCTGTCTTTTTTGTATATGCAGATCACAGAAAATGCCGATCAATGCATATTTTTATTGACCTTTTTGAATGACCTTTTAAGATCATATTTCCCTGGGATCCCCATTGCTGTCACGTGACAAAGGACACTCTCTGACATCATAATGACATCATGAATGCCATGTCAGATAATTATTTCAGCTCTCTGACACATTATTAAACCTCTTCTGTCAATGCCATGTCATGAAATGCTAACTTGCCATCTAAATTTGGGACATGCATGTTGTGTATGTGTAGCATATGATAATATACAGTAACTGTATGTATCATTTATGCAAAGGACCATTAATAAACACTGAAAAGTTATTGTAGAAAAAAAACGGCATTGTAAAATAATGTGCACACTAAAATCCTGAAAGCATCATTTTAAAGGGTCTGTTAAGCAATAGTAAAATACCTGACCATTAACTGCGCAGGTAATAATTACATACACACTGAACCATTTTAGTGCATATCAGAATGAGATCATAAACACAAAATAATTGTAGTCATCTTTTTAAATGTTATCTAAGCTGTATAGGAAAAAGGACTTCCAAAGCTAATTAAAGTTTGCTTAAAACATATGTACTTGGAAAGTGCTGAGACTGAAGCCATGTAAGGGCAGAACATCTATCATGTTTGTATAGCCAGGCTTAATTACTGGGAATTCAGGCAATGTAGAGTAGACAGAACTGTTAAAAGGACACTTTCATATTTTTTTTCCTGGAATATAACGCATGAATTGATCTTTTTATCATATGTGCAGTTTGTCATATTAAATTGGTCTTCTATTAATTTTATGGGCACGGCATAATTCTGTATTATTAATAACTTAAATGTCAAAGATTTGTCCTTATTACTTTTTACTTTATTTATTATGAATGTTAACACAATCCTTTTAATTCCACATGGGAAATGATTACTAATATCAAATTTATAGTCACTAGAGATGAGCGAATCATTCAAAAAATTATTCGCCGAACATTCGCCTAACTTTTCCTAAAATTCGTATATTCGATGAATAGATTTGTTGTATTTGCGTACAAAATATATGTTATTATGTGCTATTAGTGAGCATTCGCTCACTAATAATGAACGTTCATTTACAAAATGTACGCAACTTCTAAGAAGACGTACGCATGAGCGTACAAATAGCTTACGAATCTCAGCGCACTATTGTCTAAGCGATTACGTAATACGCAGGCACGTACGAGGAGAGGCCATGGCGTGCACTCCTCAGAGGCAGAGCGAATATTCGAGACATATATATGGTAAATAGTGCAAATACATTATTATAAGTATAATATAAAAATTTTAAATATCACCTACCTAGTATGGTCATGGACACGTTTAAGTCTCTTTTCTTCTGACGCTTGTCATAGAACTGGAGCAGAGTCCCAAACTCAGTCGCAATTTGTAATCCACATAGGTAAAATTGTAATCCAAATGGGTAAAAAAAAAAGCAGCAAAGGTTCCTTAAAAAACCCTCTTTCAAGAGGCTCCCCAAATAACCTGAAAAGGGGGGAAAAGGGATGAGGCGCACGAATGCGCAACTTAATTTCCTGAGTTGCCTCATCATCCTCCCGCGCTGGAGAAAGGGGCGGAACTACCAGGGAGGAGTCTGCATCGCTGAATTGAATTCGTACGCAACAGCGTATAGAATAACTAGCAGGGAAAGTCTGCATCGCTGAATTGAATTCGTACGCGACAGCGTATAGAGTAACTAAAGTAACTAACTCCTGCAGACAGCGTATAGAGTAACTAAATTATACATAGAATAGAGTATAATTTATAGGACACACTATGTAGCAAATGCGTACAAAAGCGAAGCGAATCACCTAATATTCGGATTCGCTTCGCAGCTAAAAAATACCAAGATTCGATACGAATCTACGAAGCGGCGAATAGATTCGCTCATTTCTAATAGTCACCCAGAAGTGTTTCTTAAAGATTCTGGACCTCAACGCAAAATCGATAAGACTGTTCCCACTTTTCAAGCACCATTTATAATAATGATGATTTCTCAAAGGGTTGTCCTGTTAAGACAGTGTATTCCCTATCCACAGGATAGGGGATAAGTGTCTGACTGTGTCTGATGAATGCTTGTCCTTCTCTACATTCAACTCTATGGGTCCCACTGGTCAAACCCCTATAAATCAGATACATTCCCTATACTGTGGACAGGTGATAAGTTGTCTTAATGAGATAACTCTTTGATGTGGTAGAGGGGCCTTTTGGCTGTTTTAGGCACACTACTGCTACCTCTGCACCCTTTATACCTGTGCTCCTGTAAACATCTTCTGTAAAAGGCTGATATTTTGAGTACTTTTTTAAAACTTTTTTAACCATTTTAGCATTTTTAGACTATATATTTTAATTGATTATCTGCAGATTAGAAAATCATAATATCACAAGGGGTTGTGCAGCAATTTATATTGATGATCTATCCTCAGGACTGGTCATCAACATCTGATCGGCGGAGGTTTAACACCCGGGACCCCTGCCGATCATCTGTTTGATGTTGCTTTGCATTATACATCATCTTCTGTGGAGCGGTGGTGTAATGTAATTTTATGCACTTGAATGGAGTGAGCACTTGTAATGACACTGCACTTCCGAGACAACATGCAGTGTAATGACGAGGATGTGGTGCTCATATGGAACACCACCTCCTCTTCAATCTGCTGATCTGTGGGGGTGCTGGCTATCAGACTCCTGCAGATCAGATATTAATGACATCAATATTAATCGCTGCACAACCCCTGCTAAAGAGGGCTGTGAATGTATTTTTACTCCACAGGGGTTTTTTTTTAAGGGCACAACAAGAAATGAAAGCGGCACTGTGATTAGATGCTATGGACAACAGTTTTTAGAATGTTTTATAACTCTCTCTTAGGCTTTTGCATCAACTTTATTAGCGCCGATGGGCTGTTAATAACATCCTGCGAGTGTTCTCTCAATCTTGCATTGCCCACCAGCCCAATTGACTATTGTGGAGATCTGGCCACTACCCATCAATTATGCCTGAATTTGTCCTGCCAAAATGCACTGACTGCAACAGTTTCTGTCTGGCCAAATCCCGGCATATTTGCCTGGTAGTGGCCTGGTAGCCTGCAGGCATTGCGGTAACATCTGACAGTGCCGAATCCAAATAGCTGTGGCAGGCTGTTCTCTGCCAAAACAGCCTTCCAAAGCTAAGAATGCTAGTGTAAAACTAGCCTTACTTCTCTTATTCTGTTCTTATGTCAAATTTTGTAATGTACAGCTATAGCCATACTTCTGCTGTTCCTATTGGTCTCAGTTGAAATTTTTACAACACATTATTAAAAGGGTATTCCCATATCTTAAAGGACCATAAACTCTGAGAAACATGAAAAAAGAATCTAACCTACCGTATTCAGGAAGCTTGTCTTTCTTCATGGACATCTGCAAACTGCTGCAGAAAGTAGTAAACAATTAAGTCAGAGGTGTGCCTCATTTCTCTGAAGACAGGGTGTGCACTCATATGAGCATAGGCAGACAGGGAATTCTGGAAGGGGATGGTACTTAAAGGGGTTGTCCGAGTTATGCAAAAAAAAAAAAAAAAGTCTAAATTTAAAACTTGGAAGCTGGTTTACATTGAGAATTGGCACCAAATATGCCTAAGTTATGTAAAGGTAAGTTCCTTTGCATAACTTTGCCAATCCACTGCCAGCAAAAGGGCTTTTTAAGGCTGACATCTAAAACACTGATCTTAATAAATGTGCTCCTATTTTATATCCATAAATATAATATCAAGACAACTGTGAGTATATACTATATATGTAGCTTGGTCTCCAGCATGCCTCCACATGCCCTCCAGCCTTCCAAAGCTGCTGAAAGACAAATCTGCACAATTGTGCACTAAAGGGAGGAATTGTCACTGCAGAAAATATGGAAGATTAGTTATTGAGTTGTATACACTATAACTGTACTAGAGCTGGTACAATTGGAACTATGACTGGCAGTCACAAATCTATTTTATACTATTACTAAGAAATTTCTTCCAACAAAATGGCCATGCTCACTATGTGGACAAAAGTTATCTAAAATAGACCCAGCCCCCTCTTCCCTAGCTAACATACACTAGCATCAGAGGTAGGAGAGGGAGGAGGAGAAGAAAATAATATACTGCTTTTCTATTGTATTCTACATGGTATGCAATTGTGATATCACACATAAGAAGATTATGTTATAATGATGTTATTTTTTTGTGTTTGAATTCTGGCTTAAGTAATTTAAACTGATATCATATCTAGAGATCAGGGGCGTAAATAGAAATCAATGGGCCCCATAGCAAGAATCTAAATGGGGCCCCTAACCCCGCCCAATACCCTGGCCCATCCCACATGCTACCCTAGCTCCTCCCATGCCACACCCCCATTTGCCAATAAAGAAATTTATACATGAGCTACTGATTTATTTATTTATTTTTTTTAAATTAAGGAGTTGTTAAACTGAATGGGGGCAGCCACAAGGATGGATTATACTGTATATTATACAGCATGGTGTACGGATTATACTGTATACTATACAGCATGGTGTAGGGATTATACTGTATATTATACAGCATGGTGTAAGGATTATACTGTATATTATACAGCATGGTGTAGGGATCATACTGGGGATGGTACTTAAAGGGGTTGTCCGAGTTATGCAAAAAAAATAAAATAAATATATATATATATATATATATATATATATATATACACTGTATATTATACAGCATAGTGTACGGATTATACTGTATATTATACAGCATGGTGTACGGATTATACTGTGTATTATACAGTATGGTGTACGGATTATACTGTATATTATACAGCATGGTGTACGGATTATACTGTATATTATACAGCATGGTGTACGGATTATACTGTATACTATACAGCATGGTGTACGGATTATACTGTATATTATACAGCATGGTGTACGGATTATACTGTATATTATACAGCATGGTGTACGGATTATACTGTGTATTATACAGCATGGTGTATGGATTATACTGTGTATTATACAGCATGGTGTACGGATTATACTGTATATTATACAGCATGGTGTACAGATTATACTGTATACTATACAGCATGGTGTACGGATTATACTGTGTATTATGCAATATGGTGTATGGATTATACTGTATATTATACAGTATGGTGTATGGATTATACTGTACATTGTATAGCATGGTACAGGAATTATAATATATACTGTAGAACAAATGCATTGTGGTTACACCATGCCGGACAATATAACCCCTGCACCACGCTGTACAATATACAGTACGTACAGTGTATGCATATACCCACACACATACATACACACACATACATACACACACACACATACATACACACACATACATGAAACACATAAAAACTTACAGTTACTTGTCCTGACGTCACTCTGGAGGGGGCTGGGCCTTGGTCTTCTTCTTTCCCCTCTTGGGGCATGAGGGAGGGGCCAGCTGGAAGTGCACAGGAGCGCTCTCAGGACGTTAGGGTAAAAGTTGCGGTGGTGAGCGGGCCAGGAGAGGCCCGGAGCGCAGGGACGGGACGCCTCTTAATGATTAAAGTAGGGGGCGGGGCCTCCCATGCTCTCCGGGCCCCCCTGTGCCGCGGGCCCCATAGCAGTGGCGCGGTCTGCCTATATGGGCGGTACGCCACTGCTAGAGATCAGCGAAGTCTTGAATAAATTGATTCAGCTGCTTTGCCAAACTTTGACAAGACATTTGATTTGTTACAAATTACTTTGTCATGAATCCCGTTCCAATGTATGGAGCAAGAGCAATGACGGGGAACGACGATTGCACCGCCCCCATCATTTAACCCCTCAGATGCCACATCCAATGCTGATCGCAGCATCTGTGACTCACATTCAGTCTTTTAGCAGTTAATCAGAGGTTAAAAAATAATAATACCCACCTCATCCCCTTGCTCATGGAGAAGCCCTCTGCTCCCATCTTGATTGAAGAAAACCCGCCAAAAGACCTGTGACTAGTTTAATGACGTCACCGCACACTCCCAGCATGATCATCTGGTGATGTCATCCTGCTCACTGCAGGTCTTTGACAGGTATTCTTCAATCAAGACAGGAGCAAATGATCCACAAGCAAGTGGATGAGGTAAGTATTTTCTTTCAACCACCATTGTAGGAAAAATTGATTCGTTACTAGAGATGAGCGAGCACTAAAATGCTCGGGTGCTCGTTATTCGAGTCAAACTTTTCCCGATGCTCGGGTGCTCATTTCGAATAACAAACCCCATTGAAGTCAATGGGAGACTCGAGCATTTTTGCGGGGGACCAAGGCTCTGCCTAGGGAAGGCTGGGTGAAAACCTGGAAACATCAGAAAATGATGGAAACACCACGGAAATGGACAGGAAACAGCAGGGGCAGCATGCATGGATGCCTCTGAGGCTGCCTAATCCCACCATTACCCCAAATTCTCAGGCAACAGCCTGCTGGTTACCCATGGTCATGGCAATTGTGCTCACCCAGACCAAGAAAGGCGAGGCACATGCCCATCCGATGTTAGGGAAGCACCCAACTAGGTGCAACGAAGGTCCATCACCGCCTGCAGGTGACACCACTACTCATGCTGGCACTGCAGCTAAAATCAAGTTTAGTATCTGTTCTTATCAGTTGCTGTGCCTGCTGGTGGTATAGTGGTGAGCATAGCTACTTCCCAAGCAGTTGATGCGGGTTCGATTCCCATCTATCGCAGGAGGCAATTCAAAATCAGTACAATATCTAATATGTCCCCCTACCTGGGAAAATTGTTTGGAGAGAGGGCATGTAGGTGGGGGGGAAGGAGGTTTCGCTGGAAGAGCCAGAGGAGTGCCCCCTGGGATAGCGTGTGTGGTGGTGACAACAGCCGGACTGGATTTGGGAAAACTGTTGCTTTAACCCGTATGGTATCGATTCTTCTCAGTTTAATACCGTATACGTCCCCTATCTTGGGACCCTATATTTAATGGATTTTTCGAACACGGAAAACGGAAAAAGAGCTTGCTCTGGCCAGGGGAGTGTTTTTCCCACTGCAGCTAAGGGGACGTGTCCATGCTCTGCCTATCACAGGTCAGGAGGCAGATAAAAGAAGAACAAAAACAAACATGAGTGCAACTTCTGATACGTCCCCTATCCGGCTAAATTGTTTGTAGAGTGGGCCTGTAGGTGGGGGGGGCAGGCTGGGGCAAGGAGGTTTCGCTGGAAGAGCCAGAGGAGTGCCCCTGGGCTAGCGTGTGTGGTGGTGACAACAGCCGGAATGCATTTGGAAATACTCTAGCATCAGCCGGTGCAGTATCGATTCTTCTCAGTTTAATACCGTATACGTCCCCTATCTTGGGACCCTATATTTAATGGATTTTTCGAACACGGAAACGGAAAAGAGCTTGCTCTGGCCAGGGGAGTGTTTTTCCCACTGCAGCTAAGGGGACGTGTCCATGCTCTGCCTATCACAGGTCAGGAGGCAGATAAAAGAAGAACAAAAACAAACATGAGTGCTACTTCTGATACGTCCCCTATCCGGCTAAATTGTTTGTAGAGTGGGCCTGTAGGTGGGGGGGGGCAGGCTGGGGCAAGGAGGTTTCGCTGGAAGAGCCAGAGGAGTGCCCCCTGGGCTAGCGTGTGTGGTGGTGACAACAGCCGGAATGCATTTGGAAATGCTCTAGCATCAGCCGGTGCAGTATCGATTCTTCTCAGTTTAATACCGTATATGTCCCCTATCTTGGGACCCTATATTTAATGGATTTTTCAAACACGGAAAACGGAAAAAGAGCTTGCTCTGGCCAGGGGAGTGTTTTTCCCACTGCAGCTAAGGGGACGTGTCCATGCTCTGCCTATCACAGGTCAGGAGGCAGATAAAAGAAGAACAAAAACAAACATGAGGGCAACTTCTGATAAGTCACCTATCTGGCTAAATTGTTTGGAGAGTGGGCCTGTAGGTGGGGGGGGCAGGCTGGGGCAAGGAGGTTTCGCTGGAAGAGCCAGAGGAGTGCCCCCTGGGCTAGCGTGTGTGGTGGTGACAACAGCCAGAATGGATTTTTGAAAACTGTTGCATCAACCGGTACAGTCGTAAATTATGAACTTGATCAAGTGTAGCATGTGTTCTCTGTATTCTTCTCAGTTTAATACCGTATATGGCAGCTATCCGGAAAAATAGTTTGGAGAGAGAGAAAGATAGGAAAAGACGTCAATTGTTTGGAGAGAGGGCCTGTAGGTGGGGGCAGGCTGGGGGGAAGGAGGTTTCGCTGGAAGAGCCAGAGGAGTGCCCCCTGGGCTAGCGTGTGTGGTGGTGACAACAGCCGGACTGGATTTGGGAAAACTGTTGCTTTAACCGGTACAGTCGTAAATTATGAACTTGATCAAGTGTAGCATGTGTTCTCCGTATTCTTCTCAGTTTAATACCGTATATGGCAGCTATCCGGAAAAATAGTTTGGAGAGAGAGAAAGATAGGAAAAAGACATCAATTGTTTGGAGAGAGGGCCTATAGGTGGACCTCCGGAAAAATTGTTTGGAGAGAGGGCCTGTAGGTGGACCTCCGGAACAATTGTTTGGAGAGAGAGAGGGCCTGTAGGTGGGCCTCCGTTAAAATTGTTTGGACAGAGGGCCTATAGGTGGACCTCTGGAAAAATTGTTTGAATAGAGGGCCTGTAGGGGGCCCTCCTGAAAAATTGTTTGAAGAGAGGGCCTGTAGGTGGACCTCTGGAAAAATTGTTTGAATAGAGGGCCTATATGGGGCCCTCCTGAAAAATTGTTTGAAGAGAGGGCCTGTAGGTGGACCTCTGGAAAAATTGTTTGAATAGAGGGCCTGTAGGGGGCCCTCCTGAAAAATTGTTTGAAGAAAGGGCCTGTAGGTGGACCTCTGGAAAAACTGTTTGAATAGAGGGCCTGTAGGGGGCCCTCCTGAAAAATTGTTTGAAGAGAGGGCCTGTAGGGGGCCCTCCTGAAAAATTGTTTGAAGAGAGGGCCTGTAGGTGGACCTCTGGAAAAATTGTTTGAATAGAGGGCCTGTAGGTGGACCTCTTGAAAAATTGTTTGAATAGAGGGCCTGTAGGGGGCCCTCCTGAAAAATTGTTTGAAGAGAGGGCCTGTACGGGGCCCTCCTGAAAAATTGTTTGAAGAGAGGGCCTGTACGGGGCCCTCCTGAAAAATTGTGCTAAAAGAGTGCCAGTTGGACCTCTAAAAAATGGCGTTTTTTGGGTCAGCTTTAGGCAAAGACGATATGGAGGAGGAGGAGGAGGAGGAGGAGTAGAGAAGAGGAGTAGAGAAGAGGAATCGGATACATACAGTGTCGGACTGGCCCACCAGAGGACCGGAGGATCCTCCGGTACGCCCCAAGCCACTTAAAAAAAAGCATACTTACCTGTCCTGCCGCTGCCATCAGGTTCCGCGCTCCACTGTCTTCCCTGCCGGCGTGCACTATGACCTGACGCAGCGTCAGGTCATAGTGCGCGCCGGCAGGGAAGACAGTGGAGCGCGGAACCTGATGGCAGCGGTAGCGCGGCAGGACAGGTAAGTATGCTTTTTTTAAGTGGCTGGGTGGGCTGATCTGAGGTCTGAGGGGGGGGGGAGAGACCCTGATCTGAGGTCTGATGGGGGCACAAGACACTGACCTGAGGTCTGATGGGGCACAAGACGCAGACCTGAGGTCTGATGGGGCACAAGACGCCGACCTGAGGTCTGATGGGGGCACAAGACGCCGACCTGAGGTCTGATGGGGGCACGAGACGCCGACCTGAGGTCTGATGTGGGCACGAGACGCCAACCTGAGGTCTGATGGGGGCACGAGACGCCGATCCCTGTACTGTGACATCACTGTGTTTATTATTCCTGTACGGTGACATCACTGTGTTTATTATCCCTGTACAGTGACATCACTGTGTTTATTATCTCTGTACTGTGACATCACTGTGTTTATTATCTCTGTACAGTGACATCACTGTGTTTATTATCCCTGTACAGTGACATCGCTGTGTGTATTATCCCAGTGCAGGAAGAGGTAAGTGGTCTGTGTTTGTGTGTTTGTTTTCTATTTTTCATGGTCGTGAATGCAGAGGACTACGTCGGATTCGGTGGACTACGTCGGACCAGCTTTTTTTTTTTTTTTTTTTTTTTTAATAAATGGTCAAACAGGGGTCTGGGGGAGTGTTTATTTCAATAAAATGTTTTATACTTGTGTGTGTGTGTATTTTTT
>ONZH01028068.1:0-32090 GCA_900303285.1 Rhinella marina
GAATGTCTTCGAGTGCACTGTAGAGGCATGTATAGCAGTCAACGATCTCTGACCAAGCGGTACACTATCCAAAAGTAGCCTCTAAGAACCTTTTTACAGGGCAGCTGGGGAAGCACTGTTGTGATAAGCCTAATCAGACCATTCCTGTAATCATTTATAATTCTGCCTGAGACATAACTGCAGCGATGAAACATTTCTATCTGGGTGCGGTATTTTTTATGTCAATGAGTATAGATATGGCTGCCAGCAGGGGGCGGGGGCAAAGTCAGAAAACCACTTGAGGTCCCCCCCCGAATTAGTCGAAGTAGAATGAAGCTCATGAAATTAATCCATAATGACGTCAGGGGCGGATTGGCCATAGACCTTACAGGTAGGTTTCCCGTTGGGCCGATGCCCGGGGCCCTCCTCACAGCCAGCCAGTGGAAGTTTTTGGGGATGTATTTTGTGATAGACTGTGGTATTTGGCTCTGCTGGGGCGGTATAATGTGCCACAATATGGTATTGCTGACCCTGCCTTCCATCAATTTGGACTCAACTACAAAACGGCGCCACTTTTAGTATTTTTTCCAGGGCCACTTTAAGTTCCCAGTCCGGCCCTGAATGACGTTATGTCAAGATTGTTACACTGGGGCGGTGGGGGTCCATGGTGGCGGTGGGACGTGGATTATAAAGGTACGTATATTATGTGTTTCTACCTTGGTACCTTCTGTATAGAGTAAAGCAAATTTGTTAGTGCCAAAAACCGGGATAGATTTATCGCCTGTTACATGGATTATGGATCCTAATGGGAGACTCGTCCTTGACCCTGTGTTGCAGCAGCAGTCGCAGTTCAGCTTTTGGCTACATAAGCTCTTTTATGAGACTTTTCTCATCTCTCCCTGTGATCTTGTCCTCCTCTAGGCTTTGCCATATGTTGCTCTTCTGATAGCAATGATATTTTTCATCTACGCTGTCATTGGCATGCAGGTGAGTCAGACATGTCCTGCACGTGACTTTCAGCTCCATTGGCAGTCGCAGTGTGAGCCAGGTTTACGTGGTTAACCTCTGCTATGTTCTCGTTTATAGACATTTGGAAAAATCGCCATGCAGGATGGGACTCAGATTAACCGGAATAACAACTTTCAGACCTTCCCTCAGGCGGTGCTGCTGCTCTTCAGGTACGAGCATCACCAGCTGTGTGATGATGATGATGATGCTGACTGAATCGGTAGCCCATCAGAAACTTAAAGGGAACCTGTCAACATTATGCTGCCCTACGGCAGCATAAAGTAAGACAGGTGAGTTGATTTTAGCGTCTGTCATTTATAAGTTAAAAGAAAGTGTTTGCAGAACCAAACATCATCATTGATAGGCCTGGAAAAGAGTCACGGCCACCGGAGAAGAGTCATGGTTATTCATGAATTCCTGCTCTCCCTGCCCACCTCCTGATTGACAGTCTTCTACCTAGTTTTCTCCCTTTCTCTCTAGAGAAACTGCCGTGGGCGGGAGAGCAGGAGATTATCAATAACCAGACTCTTCTCAGAGATTGACTCTTTTTCAAGGCCTGCTGCAATGATAATGCTGGTTCTCGGCAACCACTTACTTTTAGCTCATGAGTGACACACCGCTGAAATCAGCATTTCTGATTCCTATTTTATTCTGCCCTCAGTGAGGTCACCATAAAGTTGATGACAGGTTCCCTTTAACATTAACAGGAACCGGTCAGGATAATTTGATAATTTAGGACACTGACCTGTTATCCAGGATGTAATGCTTTAACAATTCTACCCTTGTATTAGTGCAAAAATGTATAAAAAGAACTTAAAGGGCATCTGTCAGCAGTTTTGTACCTATGACACTGGCTGACCTGTTACATGTGCACTTGGCAGCTGAAGACATCTATGTTGGTCCCATGTTCATATGTCCCCGCATTGCTGAGAAAAATTGATGTTTTAATATATGCAAATGAGCCTCTAGGAGCAACGGGGGCGTTGCCGTTACAACTAGAGGCTCTGCTCTCTCTGCAACTGCCACATCCTCTGCACTCTGAATGACAGGGCCAGGCATGATGGTGTCTTCACTGCCTCGCCCTGTCAAAGTGCATAGGACACGGCAGGGTAGTTGCAGAAAGAGCAAAGCCTTTAAGTGTAACGGGGGTGTTTTCTGTTACACCTAGAGATTCTGCTTCCTCTGCAAATGCTGCGCCCTCTGCACTTTGACAGAGCAAGGTAGTGTAATCGTCATCACTCCTGGCCCTGTCAATCAAAGTGCAGAGGGCCCAGCAGTTGCAAAGAGAGCAGAGGCTCTAGGTGTAATGGTAACGCCCCCGTTGCTCCTAGAGGCTCATTTGCATATATTAAAACATCATTTTTCTCAGCAATGCGGGCACATATGAACATGAGACCAACACAGATGTCTTCAGCTGCCAAGTGCACATGTAACAGTGTCATAGGTACAAAACTGCTGACAGATGCCCTTTAAAGGGACTCTATATCCAGCGACCTCCCTATCCAGCTGTTTGCATAGACACATAGCTGCGGTTCAACTGATTAAAATGCTGTTCCCCGAGTTATGATTCTTTTTCTTATTGCGCAAATTAGGCCTTAGGTGCAGCGAGGGTGTCACCATTGCTCTTGTTGAATCCAAGATCCATTCCTTTCTTTGGCCAGCCCATCCCATGCTGCTTTGATTGACAGGGCCAGGCAGTGGCAAGGCAGCGAGGGAGGGGCTGGCCACAGAAACAAGCAGAGCTGGGGGGCAAGAAGAGTAACGATGATGCCGCCATTGCACCGAATGAAATGCTATGAAAAGTCCTGAGTTCTCTAGTATGGACCAATGTACAGTGAAGAGCCGTTGCCCTAGAGCTGTGGCACATTCAGATAGCTGATCGATGGGGTTTGTCGAACGCCCACCAATCTAATATTAATGGCGGTACTGGATAACCCCTCTAACTTCAAAAGTCTTTGAGGAGATAGAGATGGGTGAGGGGTGGAAGGTCTTTTACGATATCTTACAGGTAGATATTGTACAGGACCCATACTCAGAACTGAAGTACCATCTTTAGACCCAAGCTACACTGGTCCTCTTCTATTTCTTCTTAGATGTGCCACAGGCGAGGCCTGGCAGGAGATCATGTTGGCCAGTTTACCAGGCAAGAGATGCGACATTGAATCTGACTTCGCTCCGGAGGAAGAGTTTACCTGCGGAAGCAACTTTGCCATTGTGTATTTCATCAGCTTCTTCATGCTTTGTGCTTTCTTGGTAAGTAGAAGACGAGTCCCTTATCGGGCATGCTGCAGTGCTGTACAGACCACGTCTTGCTTGGACTGGTCCTTGCCTCATTTGGGATCATGAAACAGTTTCCCTGTCTGATCCATAAACATGTGTTTTTGGGGAAGAACACGGAAAGACCATGCAAACACCAGGGTGCCAGTGTCAGGTTCAATCCCTGCATCCAGATATTACAAGTCAGCATTGCTAAAGAGCCTCAGACAAAAAAAACAAAACACGTAAAGCGGCATTCAAACGCGGTTTGCAAAAAATATGGATGCCGTCCGTGTTGCATCCTTTTTTATTTTTTGCGGATCCATCGTAACAATATGGACTAGAATAGGACATGTTCTATCTTTTTTTGCAGGACTACGGAATGGACATACGGATGGGGACAGCACACGGACTGTTGTCCATAATTTTTGTGGACCTATTGAAGTGAATGGGTCCACATCCAATCTACAAAAAATGTGGATCGGATCCGGGTCAAAAATACGGTCGTGTGAATGGGGCTTTAAAATAAATTTCAAAAATACCACCTTAAAGAGGTTGTGCGTAAAGGGAAGCTTACTTACCTGTTTCTCCTCCCAACCTCTGCCTCTCCGCTGGGCTCCCTCAAGGTCAACATCCGGTATGACATCTCCTCAGCCAATCACTGGCTGCGGCGGCAACCGGCTCCCCTTACATCATTACAAATGGTCACATGTCTCCGTGGCAGCCAGTGATTGGTTGTGGCAGTGTCACATGGGATGTTGCCAGCGGATCATCGCAGGCCAGGAGAACAATGAGTGAGAAGCCGGCTCCAGGAATGGTCCGGTTAGTGTCCGGTTTGCTATGGTATTCTAGTATAGCACAGCAACGCAGCTGCATCATATGAACACCGCCTTAGACCACGGTAACTCAGGAACAGCTAAATAGAGCGGTAAAAGACTTCACACAAGAGGACGACTCAGGAACTTCTTGTATTTTCAGGCACTTCTTGTAGGTTTAGGGGGAGGAGCTCTTCTTAGCTTTCCCTGCCGAGGCTTCAGATCCATATTTTGAAGGCGCCATTATCATATATAAAGCCTAATAATTTATTGTAAAATGATAGCAAAGTGACTGTCCTCAATTCTGAGCCCTTCTTGTATCCAATTGCAATTGAACACCGGAGATGTGAGGTCTTCTGAGGTAAACTCATGCAAATGCCTCATTATCATCCTTTTGGCTTTATTTCTGAGACCTCATATTTCCCCGTCGTATAATGCACTCCAGCTCCCGAGATGTATTAGGTGACTCAATTTCCATCTAATATAAGCTGGACCCTGCCTGAAGCATGCGAGGTCCCGCTTTGTATTCAGACCACAAAAACATGGGCGAAATCTGTACGGATTTACCTCAGAAATCAATTTTAATACGTTTCATTGAGGTTGGCACAATGCTGCCAAGCCGCCACCGGGCCGTCTTATAACACAGAAGCAGAAATCATTTCCAACTGTTTATTAGCTCTATTACCTCTCTATTAATTGGCTTTTTGGTTGTTTTTTATTTTTTTAACGAAGCGGCGTTTCATTGTTTTGTTCTTTTATTTCAGATCATCAATCTGTTTGTTGCCGTCATCATGGACAATTTTGATTATCTCACAAGAGATTGGTCAATTCTTGGGCCCCCATCATTTGGATGAGTTTAAGAGGATCTGGTCTGAGTATGACCCTGAAGCAAAGTAAGTTCTTAAAGGGTCATCAGCTGTATGCTTTCATTTTAGCTTTGTGCAACTTACGTTGTGAGCAAGGGTGCAGACTGGTCATAAACCCTACAAGAAAAAACTTCCCGGTGGGCCGACGCTCGGGGGGGGGGGGGGCACCTGAGCTCCACACAGCTGCCAGCCAGGTAATGATCTGACACTCCTAGATCTGGGAGCATCAAGCACCTATGTACCTGGCTGGCGGCTCTAGGTGCCCTTATGACTCCTGAATTCAACTTCATTGCCATCCTAAGGCAAGGGGAGTAGGAGGACAGAGCCTGGTGCTGGCCATTACAGAGGGGCATCTTCTGGAGAGGTTTTTTTTCTGCCGCTGGAGAATTATTTTGTAGTCCACTGTGGTTTTTGGTTCTGCTGGAGCAGTATATTGTGCTTTTGGCTCCGCTGGGGTGGGCCTTGTTGTATTCGTCCCACCCACTTTAGTTGGCTTTGTCTTCTATCAATTTGGACCCATCCACAACATGGGGCAAGTTTTATTTTTTTTTTTTCGGGGGTCACTTTAAGTTTGTGAGTCTCCTAAATATCATCATAAAGGGGTTTTAACTAATGACCTCTCCTCTGGATAGGTCATCAGTATCTGATCCGTAGGAGTCCTACAACCAGGACTCCCGCCAATCAGCTGTTTGAGAGGGCACCCGCACTCTCAGTAGTACCGCGGCCTTCTCGCAGTTTTGCCTAGGCCATGTGACGCTACATTGATTTGTCACAAGGCCTAGGCACAACTCAACCCCATTAAAGTGAATGGGGCTGAGCTGCGATACCAAACATAGCCACTGTGAAATGGATGGCGCCGTCCTTGATGAGCAAAGAGAGGGCTGCTGCGCTACCATTCACATTTCACTCCCACCACACAGTGCACGGGGCTAAAATAATTCCGGCACACAGTGTATGCTGTGCTAATTCCCTCTGATCCCCGACGATTTGATATCCAAAGGATAGGTCGTCAATTTTAAAGTAATGGAATACCCCTTTAAGTATAGCCTACAGCAGCTTCATCTACATGCCCAGAGCCATTTGGTCTGTCATGTAGCCTTGGATTCAACAGTAAACATGATTGGTCAGAGCCCTGAACAAATCTACACCCCATGGACTCTTTCAGAGAGAGGCAGATCCTATAGGCCTTATGCACAGTCTGCAAACTGTGGATCCCCAAAACACGGATACATTTTTTTTTTCACTTTTGTAGAAATGTCCTATCACTGTCCTCAAAATGGACAAGAATAGGACATGTTCCATCTTTTTTGCGGGCCGGCGGAGCAGACTTACTGATGCGGACAACTCAGTGTGCCTGTCCGTATTTTTTGCGGCCCCCTTGAAATAAATGGGTCCCCATCCGATCTGCAAAAAAATGCGGTTTGGGATGCGGAAAATATTACCCTGAATAAGGGAGCAGCCCACATGGGGTGGATTTTTTTTTTTTTTGCTTCGGCTTATTGCCTGCAATTTGTCGCTGACTTTGCTGCCGATTTACCTAGTATTTTATCCTGGGTATTGCAAAGGGTTAAATCCACGCCCAAAATCCAGAGCAGCAGTTGACATGCAGCAGATTTAGAGTCCGCAATGCAGGTTTTTTATATTATATCATTATATTATATTAGATTCCGCACTGATTATGTCTCATAAACAGATGTCCTTTCAATGGCCCATTCGAATGAAGGGACGAGCCCGTAATTCCTCTACAGGTGGTGACATCTCTTCACCAGTACACACACATCCAGAAATAAATGGATCTTTGCCTTTTTGTTATTTTGCAGGGGCCGTATTAAACACTTGGATGTTGTGACTTTATTACGCCCGTATCCAACCTCCCTGGGATTTGGAAAGCTGTGGCCCACACCGTGGTGGCATGCAAGGTAAACATATACCGAAGGTATTACAGCCGGAAACGGTAAATGGCCAGAGGTCCAAATATCTTCTAAAAAATTGTACTGGAAATTACGGTTTTTCCTGTTTTTTTACAGTTGATATGATTTTTAAAAGAAAAGCAAACCAGGGGCAATGAGGAGAATGATAACTATAAACAAGTTAACCAGTTCAGCGGGTCAGAAACGGATCAAGTATAGAAGGTGTAGACAAATAGTCCCCTGGTGGACTGGTAATCTACTGAAGCCCCCATGTGAAGCATAGAAGTAAAATCTCTTACAGAGAAGGTCAATCAGGATTTTACAGGGAGGTCAATCAGGATAGAAAAGCAGGATAGAAAAGAATAAAGGCAGGGTCTCCAGGTTATGATGTAAGTGACCTGAACCCATCCAAAAGAGAACATCCACCTGTGGATGCTTTTATACGTTGTGTTAGAACCTTTATTTGTCTGCTTAATATATTTTTTCATCACATTTAGTAAATTATTTATTCACTTAGGCCCGTTTAAGCTTATTCTATTCTCGAATCTTTGAATTCATGTTAAAACATCGTCGTTAAGGGTCCTTTTACACCAGCTTTCTGCCAGTAACGAGAGCCAATATGCAATAATGCAATCAGATCTGGTTTAAATGGGCTCTGTTAATGCCTACAGATTACATTCCGTTGTCATTATTTTTCTCTGAGAAGGTAGACAAAACATTACTCAGCCAGTGTTGTGACATTATGATAGGAAGAAGCGTGCAATAAGCTTCTAGAATGACCATATATCAGCTATCCACAGATAATGGGGGTCTGATCATTGGTCCACTGGGACCTTCACAATCCCCGACAACAGAGGGGTCCATGTCCCATAAAGTCTGAAATGGAGCAGCAGAGCACATGCTTTACCACCTGCTCCACAAGACCCGTTTTCGAGATCGATGGACGTCCAGCCACTGGATACCCCACCAATTAAATAATTATTACCTATCCTGTGGATAGGTGGTAAGTTGTCATCCTGGAACAACCTCTTTAAGCAGTCCCAAAGGCCCAAATGAAGGAACTTTCCAAAAGCATATTCAATACTTAGTTAAAGAAGTTAGGACTACATTCTTGATAACCTATCCAAAGGATAAGACCACCAGTGTGTCATTAGCTCTCCTGTGAAGACCGCATCCCTTCATTGTTTGCATAGGCCACATCTGTAAGACTGGCTGTGCACGATACTCTAGATTGTCTCCTTCAATTATAGCGCCTTCAAAATGCTGATCAGCAGGGATCCCAAAGGTTACACCCCTCACAATCAACTTTGATGGCCTATTCTAAGAATAGACCATCAGTAATCCCGAAGTAACCCATTTAAGGTTGAAATCCATGGGTTTGGATTTTAAGGTTAACCCTTTGAAAGGGGTTGGCTCATCTTATACATTGGGGGCACATTGATAGGCACAGGTCCCCACCTCTGAGACATGAACCTATCTGTAGAGCTGAGCCCGCAAAGTGAAGGAGAGCGGACTTTGAGTTGGCTCGGCCATTACCGTCAGCCTCGTAGACTGCATTGTGAGCTTCCCATTCATTTCTATGGGACGTCTGAAAATACTTGAGTCCTAGAGCTGGACCCACAGTTATCAGACACAGGGGCATATTGTAGTGATATGCCCCCAATGTATGAGATTGGCCCTTTAAGGTTGAACATCTGATCCCTTGAACCTATTATTTCAGTACCAGTCTTTGTTCTAATGTCACCCATAGCTTGTTCCAGAGGCATCTCTCAACCTTATAATATAATGGGTTGTTGACTTTATTGGGGAATTACGAGAAGGTCAGAAAGCTGTGTAATGATAGGGATTACAAGTGGATCTGATAATTACCCTGCAGGATTTTTATAGCAGCCTGTATTCTTGTCGATGCGTTGCTGGCTGAGGCTGTTGTGATATATATTACTTGGGTTGAGTCATATGTCATCCTCCAGCAGTGAGGTGAATATATAGACCATAGTCTTATCACTGTATCTTCCATTTCTAATTCTATTTCATCATTTGCTGCTGTTTCACGGTCAGGTCTGCCCAGCAGGTTGCTGATTCCCGGCGCTCTGCCGGCGGCATCATTGGTAAAATGAAATCATGGACTGTTTGCATGTGCACATCCGCTTCTCGCTGCTTGTGACTCACACGTTTGGGGGGGGGGGGCAAGAATTTTCTTCTGTGTGTCTCAGCAGTGTTACATTGTGAAGTCTCTTTCACTCTTTTCACAGATTTTCTCCTTAGATGTCTGCGGCTTTGTGGCATGCAGAATGCACATTTACTTTTTAGCTTGGTGCATGTACGTGTGATGAAGAGGTTTCCAGTCTGGTTCTCCATCTGCAAAAATTAACAGCTACCATTCTGTTTGCACTGTATACTGTCTTTTGTGCTATATTTGTGCTCACCTAGACTAATAAATTATTATTATTATTACTATTATTATTACTATTATTATTACTATCATCAATGCTCCACTTTTTTGCCAGCAGACATAGATGTTTACAGTGGTCTGTATTCCACCTGTGATGCAACCGCTGTGCCTTCTGGTGGGTCTACAGGGAAGTTGGGATTAATTTGATTCCCATTTTTACTTCTCCAATGCACCTTCTTTTAAAGGGTTTGTGCCATAAACCACTTTTCACTCTAAAGTGTATTTTCATCAATTATTGTATCTCTCATTCCTCTTTGGATATTTTTTTTTTCAAACTTACCTCATTTGGAGTTTTCTCTTATCCCCCTTGCTTCAATCATCCTTATCCTAGCTCTCATTCCTCTTTGGGTGTTTTCTTCTTTTTCAAATTGACCTCATTTGGAGTTTCTCTTATCCCCCATCCTACATTTTTCACTCTAAAGTGTATTTTTTTTATCAATTACTCAGGCTCTCATTCCCCTTTAAATAGTTTTTTTTTTCAAACTTGCCTCTTTTGGAGTTTTCTCTTATCCCCCTTGCTAGAATCATCCATTTTTTAACTCTAATGTGTATTTTCATCAGTTACTGTAGTTCTCATTTCTCTTTGGGTAGCTTTTTTTTTCAAATTGACCTCATTTGGAGTTTTCTCTTATCCCCATCTTACTTTTTTCCACTCTAAGGGCCCTTTCACACGACCATATGCCCTCCGAGACATACTGTCCATGAGTGGCCCTTTTGTCCCGAAGCAGCATCGATCGTGCGCACGGGAGCGCACAGCATCATTGACTATAATGATGATGTGCACATCGGGCCATCCGCGGGACTATTGTCCCACATCATATGATTTTATGAGTGCGGGACAATAGCCCAGCGGGCGGCCCGGCGTGCACAGCTTCATTGTAATAAATGATGCTGTGCGCTCCTGTGCGCACGATCAATGCCGCTCCAGAACATATGGCCCACTCACGGACCATATATCTCGGAGGGCATACGGTCGTGTGAAAGGGCCCTTAGGCTACATTCAACGACCGTTGTGATTTGTGGATCCGCAATTTGTGGACTGCACATGCCATGGCTATCATAGAAATGCCTATTCTTGTCCGCAATTACGGACAAAAATAGGACATGTTCTATTTTTTGCGGGGCTGCGGTACGGAGCAACGGATGCACAGTGTGTTGTCCGCATCTTTTGCGGCCCCCATAGAAATGATTGGGTCCGAATCTGAGATGCAAAATATGCGGCTCAGAGCCTGCGAAAACCGCTGTTGTGTGAATGTAGCCTTAAAGGGGTGTTCAGGTTACCATACATATAACTTATGCTTTAGACTAATTCATCATCAATAATTACCTAATATAATGTCAGTTTCACATATTTACCATTTAGTAGTTATAAAGTAGTTTCTTCCTTACCAACCACTGTGTTTCCTCATGAGTTACCATGGCACCGACCTGTAGTTCTGAGCCTTTGTCAGGTCGAGCATGCTCAGTGTGTTCTTATCAGTTCTTTAGCTGAATGTCAGTGTGCTGCAGGTTACTGTGATATCAGGCAGCCAATCAGTAATCATCAACACTCATGAACAATCTCAAACTCACTACAGGAAAGCTAGGGATTGTGGGAATTGTAGTTTTGTGAGGGAAGATCAAGGGGCCATGACACTCTCAGTGTGCTGCAGGCTCACACAGGAGCTAGACAAATGGATTGCAGGGTAAATTGAAGCACTGATCATATGTATAAGTATGGATTCTGGTTGGGTCACAGCTTGCAGCCTTAATGCAGTTTTTCAAAAATTAAGTTACTTTACCGGAATACCCCTTTAAGTGTATTTTTATTAATTACTCAGGCCCTCACTCATTCCTCCTTGAATAGTTTTGTTTTAATTTACCTCATTTGGAGTTTTCTCTTATTCCCCTTGCTTCAATCATCCTTTTTTAACTATAACGTGTATTTTCATCAATTACTGTAGCTCTCATTACTCTTTGAGTAGTCTTTTTTTTTTCAAATTGACCTGATTTGGAGTTTTCTTTTATCCCCCCATCCTACTTTTTTCACTCTAAAGTGTATTTTTATCAATTACTTGGGCCCCCATTCCTCATTGGATAATTTTGTCGTGATTTACCTCATTTGGAGTTTTTGCTCAGCCCCCCATGCTTGAATCCTACTTTTTTTTCACTCTATATTGCATTTTCATCAATCACTCTAGATTCCATTCTTCCTTGGATAGTTTTTTTGTTTTATTTTCTTTTTTTCAAATTTACCTCATTTGGAGTTTTCTCTTATCCCCCATGCTTGAATCCTACTTTCTGGTTTGTCATTTGTCTGCTATCCCCTCATGCCTTAGGGCAGTGAGATGCGTCCTGACATGAGGAGATCATGTGACGCTAACCATGTCCCTTGTTCATACCAATGACACTTCCTACGTCCTACATTACAAGGCCCCAATGCAGGACGTAACCTACAGCAACTGAGCATCAAAACATTTGCCAAAGGGCGCAATGCAAGGGTAATAATTTAAAATGGTGGTATTTGGAAAAAGGGATATAACGTGATTTGCTTCACTTTCTTGCTGACCGTTCTTCAAAGGTTCACAATAAATGTTGCATAAATGTCTCTGCAGAGATTGGTCGCCATGAATATGCCCCTAAATGCAGACGGTACTGTGACATTCAATGCTACTCTTTTTGCCCTGGTACGGACCTCACTAAGGATAAAAACTGAAGGTATAGTGGTCCTTTATACATATGGAGGGTGGGGAGTCTTAGGGTGAATTCACATGCGACAGATTTGTTGCAGAAACATCTGCAACCAACAATCTGCTCCATCCATCTGAATGGGATCGTTTTGGCGGCAAACTTGAGATAAATGGGAAACTCGCAGATTGTCACATGACTGATTTAAAGGGGGTTTCCTGGAATTAAAGGGGTTGTCTCACCTCTAGCATATCACTAGGATATGCCACCATTGTCAGATAGGTGGCACTTATCTTTAGAATGAAGCTCGCAAAGAGAACAAGAGCACATGCACGGCCGCTCTCCATTCATTTATATGGGGGTGCTGAAAATAGCCGAGCGCTGGTTCTGGTTTTTATCCGGCAGTCCTATAGAAGGGAACTGAGCAGTGGCCACGCTTGCGAGGTGCACTCTCCATTCATTTCCATGGGACTTCTGAAAATAGTTGAGCGGCTCTTACATAAAAATTAATGTGGGGCAGCCACACATGCGTAGTGCACTGTCTCGATCTTTGGGTGCTCCGTTCTTGAGATAGGTGCAGGTCTCAGAAGTGGGAACCCCACCTATCTCACATTGGTGGCAATTCCTAGCCCCCAATGTTCGAGGTGAGACAACCCTTTAAACATTGATGGGCTGTCCTCAGGATAGGTCATCAGTATCAGATTGGTGAGGGTCCAACTAGTGTCACCTCAGCTGCTTGAAGGGGTCACGATGCTCAGAAAAGTGCTGCTGCCCCTTCATAATATACCAATAGCCCCGTACATTCCCTAGTGGCCATGCTTGGTATTGCTGCTCACTGCTATTCACATGAATGGGACGGAGCTGCACAACGGACAGGAGACAGATGAATGTGATGTCACAAGCCGAGGAGGAGGCCGCAGCACTCTGCCAAGCTTCGCAGCCTTTTCCAGCAGCTGATTGTGGGTATGCCCCCTCCAACCGGATATTGATGACTTATCCTTTGAACAACCCCTTTAAATCTAACACAGATTTTTCAAGGCTGATAGACATGCCACAAATCCACATAAGGGTTAGACCCATTGCCATTCGTTTTTTGCCTAAAATGAGAAACGGGGCATGTTATATCTGCTCTGGTACCTAAAATCCACAGCCAGAAAATTTCCAATGCATGAGAACAGGGTTCTGGAAACCCCACTCACATGCTTGGGATGCGGATTTCATGCAGATTTTGGCACAGAATACGCGCCAGAATTTTGGTCCAAGCTGCAGAAATCCTTGTTGCTATAGCAGATGGGACTGGCAGAAATGAAATTCTGTGTGAAACTCGCTTCACGGCTTGAAGTGCTGCACAGTGCTTGGCCTAATTATATTTTTAGCAGGCCTCCTATGATAATTATTCTTCTATGATGTCTTTTTAGGGAATCTGGATGCTGCTAACGAGGAGCTGAGAGCTGTCATTAAGAAAATCTGGAAAAGAACCAAACAGACTATACTGGATGAAGTCATCCCTCCCCCGGAAGGTCAGTCCTGTGTATATGATATACAGTATGCAGGGTCACTGATAAAGGGTTGTATGTCGCCCTTGTTTTTGTCACCAGGATCTATGTGTCGTACAGAAAAGTGCTTACTTAGTGCTTTTTATCTTTCAGAGGAAGAAGTAACAGTGGGGAAATTTTACGCCACTTTCCTGATCCAAGATTACTTCCGGAAATTTCGTCGTAGGAAGGAAAAGGGTCTTCTCGGAACAGAAAACCTGCCAAACAATTCTACTACATTGCAGGTTAATAACCATTCTGCAATATGCACATTGTAATTCATTAAAGGGGTTATCCAATACTATAAAAATGTCCCTCATATGCCGGGACCCTCACAGTGAATATACTTAGCCCGCTCTCTGCACTGCTCCTGGTCCCCGCACCGCCGCTGCTGCTTCTCCCCATGCATGGGTGAAAACATCTGGTGTCGGGGGGAGCTACCAATGGCAGGTGGGGACGAGCCTCCCTAGCATCTTGTCCCTGTCCCCGCCTGCCATTGGTTGCTCCCACCCGACACCGGATGTTTTCATCTGCGTACAGGGAGAAGCAGCAGAAGCGGTGCGGGGACCAGGAGTGGCGCCGGGAGCAAGGTAAGTATATTCAGTGTGCATATAGGGGACATTTTATAGTCTTGATAACCCCATTAAAGTAGGATAAAAAACTAAGTGAATGTCCACCCTAGATCACCATTTTGTCCTATCTTCTTTGATGATTCATTTCTTAATATACCTTCTAGCGATCAAAGCTCTATTTTGACTGATACATAGCTGCCAATCTCCTACAGAGATAGATTTAAAAAAAAATAATAAAATGTCAGCATTCTCAATCCGCCACTAGAGGGAGCACACTGCATACTGTCACACATTGATCTCAATATTAACACAGTATGCGGTGCTCCTTCTTGGTCCTTCATCAGGCCATGCAAGAGGACCTCCGGGTATCAAGAATGAACTAGGGTAGGGATGCCCAAAAACTACAACTCCCAGTATGCCTGGACAGCCTACAGCTATCAGTCTACAGTGGGGCATGGTGGGAGTTGTAGTTTTACAACAGCAGGAGAGCCATAGGTTGAGCATCTCTGAACTAGGGTAACTAATTTTGGACAGAGTCTGATGGACAGAGACAGACATGCCACGGGATGTTAACAATTGGGGATCCATTCCAACAGGTACCAAGATTTGGACACAAATAAAAAAAAATTAGGACATCAGTATAAAACACTCGGAAAACCCCATTAACGCCATCTTTGATTTCTGCCGCTTGTATTTTAATTGCTAATTTCTGGTCTATATATCATGTCCTTCCTTTGCTCCAGGCTGGACTACGGAGCCTACAGGATCTGGGATCTGAGATTCGAAGAGCGTTATCTTGTGATCTTGAAGAAGAAGACCTGTCTGCATTTAGAGGCTTGGGGCGTCAGGTATGGAGTCAGTTATAGGTGACTGAAATATTGAGTACCTCAATGTCCCACTGAATGACATACCAATGTTATCTTGGTTTCAGGTGATGGAGGAGACTGCGTTATGTGAAGGTGCCCCAGACTTGGTGAAGGAACGTCAGCTTTCTTCATCTGTACTCTCCCTCACCAACTCTATTGGAGGACGCGAGGAGCCGCCACCTGCCCCCCGCAGATCTTCTCTCGTCAACCGATCTGGTGGAGGATCCAAAGACAGCCTTTTGACCCCTTCGCCAGCACCGACCAGTGGGACCAGTGCGAAGAAGAGGCAGCTCAGCACACGCAGGTAAACTGGGTGCAGTTAACTGGACTGAAAGGCTCATAGTCTTCAAAGATCATATGGTATCAGAAGAGTTAACGGCGTCTCCTGATAGCAGCAAGTGTCAATTACCTCCACCTGCCCACAACAGAGACAATCAGCAACGCTCTTATAATAAGGAGGTAATTTGCCAACTGCTGCTTTAATTGTCATATAGATCACTTTTACAACCCGCTATATCTATCGTACCTCCCTATAAACCGCAAAGGGGGATTTATGCAAATATGACCCAAGTGCATGTGAGAAAGGGGGATAAGCTGCTGCCGGACACCTCTGGCGACAACATATCTCTCTTCAGAAGAAAGAATCAGGTATATTGGAATCCAACTAGCCTAATCTTTCATTACTCCAACATATGCCATTAGGGGACAGTTTGTACAACTCAGGAGGGTAGCTACCATGGAAGCAGCCCAGGAGGAGGACAAATGGATATATTTTCAGGGCCCAAGGAGCGGTGAGTATGTTTCTCCTAGTCCTAGCACTGGTATTACTCACCGCTCCCTGGTTTTCCTTCACGGGCGTCAGCACTGCACTAAGTCCTGGCAGCGCACAGCTTCATGACGGGACGTAGTTTTGCAACGCTGTGTGGCGTCACAGTGTAGTGAGTGCCTAGACATAGTGCTGTGCAAACAGCGGAGGAAAAGAGAGGTGAGTATTTTTTTTATTGGTCTAGTGTGATGTCTGCATTAAGGGGACCCAGGGGAGCCCCAGTTCAAAAATTTGCTGTGGAGCCCAGTCAGTTGTAACTACGCCACTGCATAAGATAGTCAGCTGTTCCCATTAGGAATGACTTCGGTCTTACGAGTATGGGAGCCATGGAATAAGGTGGTTTATCATCCAACTCCCATGAAGATTTAGTGTGGCATTAAGTTGAAGTCAAAAACTTTGCACTTCAGGACATAGGACCACAAGATATGTCACCTTGTCCCCTCTCCTGACATGTCTGTTTTAGTAACTACTTACACCCCCATGAAATAATTTTAGGGCTTCTATTCTTATGACTTTATGTTCTATGTTCCATTCCTTTAGTATTACTTCTAGAAATTATAAATGAAGGTCCAGATGGTTGTTACCAGTTGGGGAAGGGGGGTCCCTGCACAGTCTGACACTGGCAGCACTGGCACTCCAACTGTTGTGAAACTACAATTCCCAGCGTGAACACTTACTGAGCTGTTCTTGTAACTCTCATAGAAGTGAAAGGAGGATTCTGGGACTTGTAGTTTCAGAAGAACTGGAGTGCAAGAGCTGACATAGAGTCATAAGGATAGACGCTCCTGAATTGTTATTACAAGGGGAATGCAAGTCAGGAGGGGTGACCAGTCCCTTTTAAAATGATTTCTCACTTTCCATGTCTGAGGTCGGGTGCACTTTACTGTAGAATGGACATATACTGCATGTTATCCTTCCCATGTTTTTGCAATATGCATGTTTCACTTTCATGTCATGATGACAAAGGCATTTCTCAGTGAGTATATGGCTGATATCAGGTGCAGTAAAGAAGTGTGACGTCGCTAAATGCGTGCAATCTTTTATCTAGAAGAAGCTCAGACGCAACCTTTATACCGCCCACCCTGCACGAGCAAGAGGAAACCGCTACTGAAGATGAACAGAGGTCGAAGCCATCCTCCCCTGTCCACCCCCTGAACAATGAGACAGAGAGGTATGCTAGAGTATATATATCAGCAGTGTGAGGGTATAATGCTAAGTAGGTGTTCAGTCAGCGCGTTTCAGCAGTAATATCCAGACTTGGAGCTTAAAGGGTTTCTGTCACCAGTTTTTTTGGTATGAATCCGGCTGACATTAGAGATGTGCTAATGTCACCTGATTCCAAATATATATCTGTTTTATTTACTGGTGCCCCCATTTTTATATAAAATGAACTTTTATTTTATGCTAATAAGGCTCCTAGGTGCAAGGGGCGTTACCTCTGCTCCTAGAGGCTCTGTTGATTGACAGGACCAGGCAGAGAGGAAACACTACATTCACCATAGCTTTCAAGGACCTTCAATGATGTCATGACCATGTGATCAGTCACATGGTTAGGATCACACAAATAGCCTGTCTCCTCCTAAACCATGTGACTGATCACATGGTCATGACATCATTGAAGGTCTTTGAAAGCTATGGTGAATGGAGTGTTTCTTCTCTGCCTGGGCCTGTCAATCAACAGAGCCTCTAGGAGCAGAGGTAACGCCCCTTGCACCTAGGAGCCTTATTAGCATAAAATAAAAGTTCATTTTATATAAAAATGGGGGCACCAGTAAATAAAATAGATATATATTTGGAATCAGGTGACATTAGCACATCTCTAATGTCAGCCGGATTCATACCAAAAAAACTGGTGACAGAAACCCTTTAAAGTTGACCTGGAAAAAAAAACCTAAAAGAGGCACCATGTTGTAGGTGGGCCCAAATTGACAGGAGGCAGGGTCAACACAAGTAGGCAGGGACAACATAAGTAGGCGGGGCTAGCAATACCAAGTACCGCCCCTGCAGAACCAAATATCACAGTGTAGCACAAAGTAATGCCGCCTCCTGCCATATTCTGGTTCAATGTTTTTTTATTGAAGTTTTTCAAAGAAAACATTTCTTTGTTTTTCTGAACAATACAATACAACAATAGGGAATGAAGTATACAGTACAGTGTTTGCATACTTGGCGGTACAGTTGAATTCAAGATGGCATCTATGGCCAGTGGCCAGGTGCATAAGTACCTGATGCTTCTAGCATTAATTATTACTGAGAGCATTAGATCTTTATGTATCCAGCCAGCAGCTATGAGGAGGGCTCGGGCGGCCCCCTTGTGCATCGGCCCACCTGGAAATTTCCCTGTAGGGTCTAGGGCCTGTCCGCACCCTTGCAGTGAAGAGGACAGCCACTCACCAATGCTTTAGTAAGGCATCAGTCGTGGCGTGTTTTGGCTTACTAAGAGCTTTTCTGAATCAAGATGTCAAGTTCACTATTATGTTCATGTCAGGGTGACCAGCCGTGGTGCAGCCTGGCTTCTGGATCTACATGCAGGTTACCGCAACTTGCTGGGCTGCACTTGTACTTGCTGTTGTTTCCGATGGCAAGCACAGGTACGGCTCAGCAATTAGTGGCAATCCTGCCTTCAGGCTCCCTTGAAGGGGTTGTTTTTAAATTAATAAAGGATCCACATTTACTATCTAGAAAGCGCTACCTCTTTATGACGAACCCAGAACATCTAATTATTACCTTCATTTCAATGGCGCCTGAGTAATGCCCTGTTTCCCCTGTGGTGGCGCTGTAGGGAACTGAAGACTTGCTGCTTATGTACCTTACAGACGATTGGTAGGGGTCTTAAAGGGGAATTCCCATTTAAGGATATGCCCCCATTGTCTGATAGATGTGGGTCCCACCGCTGGGATCCTCACCGACTTCAAGAACGGATCTCTGAAAGTTGTGGAGGGCGCACTGCACATGTGCAGCCGCCCTACATTCATTTCTACAGGGCTCCAAAAATTTCCGTCGGCCCCAAAGAAATGAATGGGAGCGATGGCCATGCAAGCGTGGTGCGCTCCCATTCACTTCTATGGGGAGAGCGCTTGGCGATGGCCGGACCCCAGGGTCCTCCAGCCATCTTACCCGCTCTGTACTCTCCTAGCGATATGCCCCCATTGTCTGAGATGGGAATACCCCTTTAAGCTGGCCATACACATTATACATTTGTCGAGGACAGTGGGTTCAGCCCACACACTATTGTGTGTGGGGAGCTTCCGACAGATGATGTTGGGGGAGACAAGGATCATCCGAAATGAATATTTTCACCCAATCCAGCGACTTTCTGCACTCTCATCATAGCATACAGAGACACTTTCGGCCGCGCTAAACCTGTACGTGTATGGGGAAGCCGGGAGCGAGACGGGAGAGAGAGTTTTCGGGCGAACCATTAAATGTGCACGGCCAGCTTATCATCGTGGGACCTTTTTAGCAAAAAGAGATTGTCCAAAGCAAATAGCCTGGATAAGGACTAGAAACTAGATCCGTCTCTAGCGACATTGATCCATCAGCACGCAGCTTGAGGTCCCCTTGTTTTTCCGGCATTGTTAAGCAAGATCCTCAGCAATGCCGTCTCGGAAAGATCGATTCATCAACCAAGTCTAAGAGTTAAACCCCCGGGGTTTACATATGCAGTTAACCCACACCCCTGAGACTCAGCAGACCGGATCATGTCACATGGAAAATCCTCCATCTGGTATATCACATCTACTAAAAGAGCAGCTTCCCCCCATTGTAGGTTGTCCACATACAGCGTGCAGGTTTATGTGATGCAGAGGCACATATTTATTAGGCACGGTGTCTCTGCCCAGTCAAAAACCATTGATATTGACAGTTTTCTTCTATGCATACATTGTGACTATGCATACATTGTGCAATTGCAGCGTTACCCACCCTTTACTGCATAGGAAATCATCAGCCAGTTTCTCTTCCAGGAGCAGATAAGTGGCTCTGTTTACTGCAGGAAATTGAGGATATGTTCACACGTGACGTATACGCTGCAGATTTTCCATGGTGGATTACAGTACCAGCAAAGGGGGTGAGATTTTACAAATATAAATCTCATCTGCTTGCTGCGGAAAAATAAAGTCCACAATGGAACCTGCAAATTACTGTCCGGAAGATGCTGCGGATTTCTGACACGGATTCAAATCTGGAGCAAACGCACCGTTTTTACACTAGGCATTCCGTAAGAAAATCCAAAGCGGATTTTGCTGCTGAGGAATTCTGGTAGATATTCCATTGCAGAAAATCCTCCGCAGACCTGTCCAATGTGGATGGACCCTAAGGCCCCATTCACACGACCGTATGAATGGGGCCGTATCTATCCGCAAAAATGCGGGAATAGATGCAGCCCCATTCACCTCTATGGGGCCGGGAGCTAGCTCTGTGCTGCGGCTTTTTTGAAGCATGTCCTATACTTGTTCGTGCGCACGGACAAGTATAGGCATTTTCAATGGAGTCGCACGGCGTGTGTTCCAAGCGCTGCGGAACACACGCCGGGCGGCCCCCGTATATTTGTAGGTCTGCAGTAAAGCGGCCCCGCAAATATACGGTCGAGTGAATGGGGCCTAAGGGCTCATTCAGACGGCCGTATGTTGCTTTCCGCATCTGATCCGCAATTTCGCGGATTAGATGCGGACCCAATCACTTCTATGGGGCCCTAAAAGATGCGGACAGCACACTGTGTGCAGTCCGCATCTTTTCTTCTGTCCCACGGCCCCGCAAAACAAATAAAACGTGCTATTCTTGTCAGTGAACATCAGGACCTGGCCCCATTGAAGTCTATGGGTCAGCAAAAATGTGGAATGCAATCTGTTGGGTTTTTTTGCGGACATGCTGAACTGTCCGCAAAAAAACGGATCTGCATTGCTGCAGACGTCTGAATGAGCCCTAGGGATCAGATCTGTGCCAATATTGTCATATTTTTCTTTCTTTTTTGTTTTCTCTTGCCATAGGAAGCAAAATCTGGAGGACTCTTTGAAGCGCCCCATGTCTCCAGAAGAAAGAAAACATTTTCCATCCACGCCCGCAGCACCTCCTGCAGCTCCCAGGGCTAATGGCACTGTAGATGGCAGAGGACAACCTCGACGGCGACTTCTACCCCCTACTCCAGGTTTGGAAGCTCCTTTAGTTCATACAGAACCAGAACAGCCAGTGGCAATCTTTGTTTTTTACCTGAAATAATAACCTCATATCCATGTGACCACTGCAGCCAATCACTGGCCTCAGTAGCGATGCATGGCAGTCACGTAACTGCTGAGGCCATAAATTGTCTGCAGTGGTTATGTACTGCTGTGGCACTTCATGGCAGCAGTGGTCAAAGGAGCAGCTGTGGATTTAACATGGTGAGAAAAGTTATAATATTTCCTGAAGCTAGTTTTATTTCTTTAAATGGGTTATCCTCAGGATAGTTCATCAATATCATATCATTGGGGGTTCTGGGAGCTGTTTGAAGAGACTGCTGCCCTCACCTGAGCTCAGGTGAGCGCTGAGGTCTCTTCAGTATACCAAGCACAGTGCTGTCCATTGTATAGCGGTATAGCAGCCATGCTTGGTATTACAGCTCAGCCCCTTTCACTTGAATGGGACTGGCTGTGCCTAGGCCATGTGATCGATGTACAGTGATGTCACTGGCCTAAGAAGACGTATAGGCGCTAATGAAGCGCTGCAGCCTCTTCGAACTGATCGGTGAGTCGGTCCCCTGCCGATTTGATATTGATGACTAGGGATGAGCGAAGGGACGATTAGGGACGATTCGCAAAAAAACTTTGCTGTAATACATTCCGATGCAATACGTTCCCACTCCGTACAGTATTAGAATGTATTGGCTTTGATGAGCAAAGTTATTATTTGGTAAGACTAAAAAAAAAACTTATACTGTAAAAAACTTTGGTACCGAACTCGGGTTCGGTTCCTAGTAGAACCCGAGTTCGGTACCAAGGTTTTTTTTCAGTAATAAATAATTACTGAAGTTATTACACGAAGACTCGCGAGACTTCCGAAGTCAATTCTCTCATCCCTATTGATGACCTACCCTGATGACCTGTCATCAATCTTGGCAGTGGATCCTATTGGTTTTGATTAGAGCATCTGGTACTGGACAAACCACTAACCTTTCCTAATGGGAGAGACAGGGATTGAACAGTTGGGTCTTGTACGATATTTTTTAGTTTCTCCTGGAGATAAGCTGCTTTACAACTATTTATCTCCCTCCCACTAGAACGATATTTTAGTTTTGTGGCTAATGCTAAATTATTCTTCATGCAAAGGGATTTCTAGCTGCGCATCTCTGAGCTTAGGCTACTTTCACACATGCGTTTTTGCTGGATCAGGGGTTCAGCAAAAACGCTTCCGTTACTGATAATTCAACCATCTGCATCCGTTATGAACGGATCCGGTTGTATTATCTTTAACATACCCAAGACGGATCCGTCATGGACTCCATTGAAAGTCAATGGTGGACGAATTTGTTTTCTATTTTGTCATATAGTGTCCTAGTTAAGGCTACTTTCACACTAGCGTTTTATAATTCCGGTATTGAGTTCCGTCATAGGGGCTCAATACCGGAATAAAACGCTTTAGTTTTGTCCCCATTCATTGTCAATGGGGACAAAACTGAACTGAAGACAATGGAATGCTCCTAAAAGCATTCCGTTCCGTCTTCAGACCGGAGAGCAAACCGCAGCATGCGCGCCAAGACGGATCCGTCATGACCCCCAATGAAAGTCAATTGGGACGGATCCGTTTGGTGTGACACAATGGTGAACGGATCCGTCCTCCATTGACTTTGAATGGAGTTCATGACGGATCCGTCACCTGCACACATACACACATACAGACATAGACATACACATAAACATACACAGACATACACATACAAATACACATACATACTTACATGCTCCCAGCAGGTCTCCAGAGCGCAGGAGGAACAGGACGGCGCGCACAGATGACGATTCCACCAGGCGCCCCGCAGAGGGCGCTGTGGGGAATCATCATCTGTGCGCGCCATCCTGCTCCTCCGGTGCTCTGGAGACCTGCCGGGAGCATGTAAGTATGTATGTGTATTTGTATGTGTGTCTGTGTGTATGTATGTACTGTGTGACAAGTGTGGGGCTGGAGCGCGGTTCTGGCTCCACACATGTCCCTGCGGCAGTCCTGATCTGGCAGCACCCTTCACCTGCCGGATCCGGGCTGCCGCTAGTGTGAAAGTAGCCTAAACTGATCTGTCCCCATTGCCTTGCATTGTAGGTCATGACGGATCTGTCCCCATTGACTTGCATTGTAGGTCATGACGGATCTGTCTTGTTCCGCATCTCATGACGCAAAGGAAACCACAGCTTGCTACGGTTTGATTTCCGGTATGGGAACGCAAACGAAACGGAATGCATTTTGGATCATTCCATTCTGTTCAGTTATGTTTTGTCCCCATTGACAATGAATGGGGACAAAATGGAAGCGTTTTTTTCCAGTATTGAGACCCTATGACGGAACTCAATACCGGAAAATAGAAACGCTAGTGTGAAAGTAGCCTTAAAGGGTTATTCTCATTCTCATCCTAGCGATATGCCCCCAATGTCTTATAGGTGCGGGTCCCACCCATGGGACCCGCACCTATATCGCGAATGGAGCCCCCAAAGTAAAGGAGGACGCACTGCGCATGCGCAGCCGCCCTCCATTCATTTCTATGGGACCGGCGAAATAGCCTAGCGCTGGCTTGGCTATTTCCGTCAGCTACATAGAAATGAATGGGAGCTGTGGCCGCGCATGCGCGGTGCACTCCTATTCATTTCTATGGGAGCAGCGGGGGAGCTGCGCCTGGTGGTGGCAGCGCTCCCCCCTCCGATCTTGATATAGGTGCGGGTCCCAGCGGTGTATATGCCCCCATTGTCTAAGATGAGAGTACCCCTTTAACCTCTACATACAACTTCTAGTAACACAGTGACACAACTAATATCACTTATGTAAGATCCATACTCAACACGGTTATACTTTCTTCGGATCATAGGTAACAAATCCGCATTCGGCATCCAGTGCCTGAAAAGACAGGGAAGTTGTGATGATATCCCTATCCCAGGAACCTACCATCAAAACGCACCACCCTGCCGAACCAGAGTGAGTAGCGTTTCTTTTTTCTTTCCTTCACTCTTGGACCCTCCATTTTTATTTTCATACTTTCCTAAATGTTCATTTCAATCCCATTGAATCATCCACAGGTTTACGGAAGTTCAGACTCCTGGCAAAGAAACAATTATCCAGCAAGCGGTCCACACTCCTGGGCCAATCCCCCAAAACGCGGTCGCCTACTCTATGCCCCTCTTATTTTGGTGGAAGAAGACAGCAGCCTGCCCGCTATCCCTTGCACTCACTGGTATAGAGAAGAAGAGGACAAGGCACCTTACTGCACTTATACCCAGCTTCATGTGCCTGGGCAGAGGCTGAAGGAAAAGAGAGGGAGCGCAGATAGCCTAGTGGAGGCGGTAAGTAGTCATGGAACTACTCTCCCACCTGGTCTGACATCGAGTGTGGAGAGATACAACTTTAACCATCTGATGCCTAGCAAGTAATGTGCATTGGTCCACTTCTAATTAATAGAACCCATGTACGATACACACTGGGCCTTAGACGGTTGCATCGGTAACTGTCCCATCCAGCGTACAGTCACATCTTTCCATGTCTGATGCCAGATGAGGTGGGAGAGTACACATGCACAACCCCTTTATTGACCCCTTATGAATCAGGCTGACATTAGAGATGTGCTAATGTCACCTGATTCCAAAAATATATCTGTTTTATTTACTGGTGCCCCCATTTTTATATAAAAAGAACTTTTATGTTATGCTAATAAGGCCTCTAGGTGCAAGGGGCGTTACCCCTGCTCCTAGAGGCTCTGTTGATTGACAGGACCAGGCAGAGAAGAAACACTCCATTCACCATAGCTTGCAAGGACCTTCAATGATGTCATGACCATGTGATCAGTCACATGGTTTAGGAGGAGACAGGCTGTTAGTGTGATCCTAACCATGTGACTGATCACATGGTCATGACATCATTGAAGGTCCTTGCAAGCTATGGTGAATGGAGTGTTTCTTCGCTGCCTGGTCCTGTCAATCAACAGAGCCTCTAGGCGCAGGGGTAACACCCCTTGCACCTAGAGGCCTTATTAGCATAAAATAAAAGTTCATTTTATATAAAAATGGGGGCACCAGTAAATAAAACAGATATATATTTGGAATCAGGTGACATTAGCACATCTCTAATGTCTGATTCATACCGAAAAAACTGGTGACAGAAACCCTTTAATGAGGAGCTTGGTTTGGGGCCACTAAACCACCCACATGCCGTTATTCAGCTGAGGTTTAGGGTCCCAAACTTGCTCATACCATACCTATTTGTCCCACCAAAGAAAGTAAATGAAATTCAAACTAAGGCTACTTTTACACTTGCGCTTTCCCTTTCCCTTTCTATTGAGATCCGTCATAGCGGGGGAAAATGCTTCTGTTTTGTCCCCATTCATTGTCAATGGGGACAAAACTGAACTGAACGAGACAGAGTGCACCAGAATGCATTGGATTCCGTTTGGTTGTGTCCCATCACGGACAGAATAACGCTGCGAGCGATGTGATGCGGAGCAAGACGGATCCATCCTGACGTACAATGTAAGTCAATTGGGACGGATCCGTTTTCTGTGACACAATGGAAAACTGATCCGTCCCCCATTGACGTTCAGTGGTGATCATGATCGATCTGTCTTGGCTATTTTAAAGATAATACAACCGGATGCGTTCATAATGGATACAGATGGTTGTATTATCAGAATGGAAGCATTTTGCTGATCCAGGACGGATCTAGCAAAAACACTGATATGAAAATAACCTTACTGGAGAAGAGTCCGGGACTCTTCTGCAGTGGGTTCGGGCACATGTGCACTGCGCTGATGAAGCTTCACTGCGTATGCACTGCACAGCGGGATGCTGAAATGCTCTTACAGCACAGTGAAGTAAGATGTACTGCTTTATCACAGCACATATGCCAGATGCTGCTGGGAAGAGTCCTGGACTCTTCTCTTGGTAAGTTTGAATTTCATTTACTTTCTTTTTGTGGGGATGGATAGTTATGTTATGGGCAGGTTTGAGATCCTAAACCCTAGCTCCATAATGGCCCCAAACCAGGTACATGTTCCCTTTAAAGAGGCTCTCTGGGAATTAAGAAAATTAAAATACTTAAAATATTATTTCATTATAAATATATTCCCAAAAACCTCCCATTAGTTATAATGGCTCATTTTGTCTGGGGAGCATCATTAGGAGAAACAAAATGGGCCGTCGTCCTATTAGTACACACAAAACCTGTCCTAATCACACAGGAGGACAAATTACTTCACAACACTGAGGTAAAGAGCTGCCTCATCCTCCTCTCTGCTCTGCTTGTCAGGGATTATGATCCTGAATACAGATGATAAGATCTTCAGCTGAATCTCCATAGGAACTGAGTTCATGAGCAGATAATGAGCAGCAGCTCTTGTCTGCAGTCTCCATTACCACAGTCTGTCCTGTCCGTCCTCTGTACTTCATGTCTTCTCATGAACTCCATTCCCACAGAGATTCAGCTGAAGATCTTATCATCTGTATTCAGGACCATAATGCCTGACAAGCAGAGCAGAGAGACAGTTCTTTGGCTCGGTGTTCTCAAGTAAACCCGTCCTCCTGTGTGATTAGGACAGGTTTTGTGTGTACTACTAGGACAGCGGCCATTTTGTTTCTCTTAATCATTGCTCCCCAGACAAAAGGAACCATTATAACTAATGTAAGGTATTTGGTATATATTTATGATAAAGTAATATTTACATATTTTAATTTTCTTAATTCCCGGAGAACCCCTTTAAGGAGGTAGTGTAAGTCAGACGTGGAAGATGTGACTATATGCTGGATGGGACAGTTACCAAAGCAAATGTCCAAGGCCCAGGGACGTATCGTCCATGGTTTATATTAATTAGAATTGGATCCATGTACAATACTTGCTGGGCATCTTGTCTCAGTAGCTCTCCTACCCAGGAGGGAAAGTACTTCTGCACAAGCCCCTCGAAAGACCACTAAATCTAAAGCTCTCCACACACTTTAGATAGCTGTTGGCCAAACACTTGCTGTTTCTGCAGGACAACCCTTTTAATATACATGTTTCGGAGATCATTGAGTGAAAACGTACACATTGGAAGCACCACTGGCACACCCAATAGTTTTTTGTTTTTTTTATCTCCCATAGGTTTTGATATCTGAGGGTCTGGGCCTCTACGCGCGGGACCCAAAGTTTGTTGCTTTTGCTAAACGTGAGATTGCAGACGCCTGTCACATGACCATTGATGAGATGGAGAGTGCCGCCAGCGACCTTCTAAGCCAGAGTCGAAAAAGCAGTTGGAGCGGAAAGCACCGGAGGGGAAACCTAACGGAGACGACATGATGGGACAAAGGGCATTTTTACAGCGACGAAGAATCGGTACACTGCAGAGATGAGGAGGAGCTGAGGGATGAAATGGCGTGCGTATCCTCATTCTGAGACTCTATTCCTTCTGAGAGGGAGACTAGCCAAAGCACCTTTATTGTGAGCAGATACTACACCAATATGGACGCCTGTCAGTTCTCATCATTCTGCATGATCATAGAATAAGGCAATAACCGCAATAACTCTAGAAAGAAAGAGATAACCTGCATGGTCCGAGGCTAATATAATACTGTCTTCTTCCTATTCTCCTGAATCTCCTGAATTCATACATGGATTGGTGCAGGAAGATGATGGCCCCGTATGAGCAGTGCACCTGCCTCGGTCATCCTATGACAACTCTTTGTGCTCAGTGCTTAAAGGAATTGTCCAGATTAATGTCAGGCTCACAATGGTATGCAGTAATAATAGTCATACTCACCATATCGATCCTCTGTTACTTCTGTTCAGACCAGATTTCTGGTCCCTTACGAGTCTCTACTTCACTGGAGCGGTGGGGGGTCGGTAAGGTGTGTACGACTTATTTTATTACTTTGCATCTTTCCTGAACCTTTTTTTTTTAAAAATTTAATCAGCAGGACAACTCTTTTAAAAGGTTTGGCCCATCATAGACAATGGTGGCATATCGCTACGATATGCCACCATTGTCTGATAGGTGCGGGTCCCACCTCTCGAAACGGAGCGGGGACAGAAGTGGCTGGAGGACTCTGGGTTCCAGCCACCGCCAAGCGCTCTCCCCGTACAATTGAATGGGAGCGCACCGCGATTGCTCCAATTCATTTCTATGGGGCTGACGGTAATAGCCGAGCCAGCTCTCGCCTATTTTCGACGGCCCCATAGAAAAGAATGGAGGGCGGCTGCGCATGCGCAGTGCGCCCTCCGCTACCTTTCCCTGCTCCTTTCTCGGTGTAGGTGCAGGTCCAGAGACCTATCATACAATGGGGGCATATCCTAGCTATATGCCCCCATTGTTCAGATGGGAAAACCCTTTAAGGCTAGTTTCACATCTACGACCATATGTTCTGGCAGGCTGTTCAGGCAGAGAATGGGGGGAATCGGCCAGACAAAAAACACTGTATGCTTGCTGATTCTCTGCATATTTGCCAGGTAGAGGCCAGATTTATATTTAATGAGGTCTGGCGGGCAGGCGGCACAATATGGCAATCCAGGGGAACTCTGGCAGGCTGTTCTCTGCCGGAACAGCCTGCTGGAGAGCTCTGTCACAGATGTGAATCCAGCCTAACAGTAACAGTGGGCCACTGAGACTTCAAATCACCATCTTTGTTAAAGGGGTTTTCCGGGATTATACTACTGATGGATCCTCAGGATAGGTCATCAGTATCTGATCAATGGGGGTCCGACACCCGGCACCCTCACCAATCACGTGTTTCAGAAGGCACTAGCGCTCCCGTGAGCCTTCTCTTAGCTTTTCCTGGGCCAGTGACGTTACATTCATCAGTCATGTGGCCTAGGAGCGGCTCAGCCCCATTCAAGTGAAGACGCTCCAAGCACAGACGCTGTACAATGTATGGCCTGTGCTTGGCGAGCTCAGAGAAGGCCTCGGCGCTCACAGGAGCACCCGTACCTTCTCAAACAGCTGATCGGCCGGGTCCCGGGTGTTGGACCCCCACCGATCACATACAGATGACCTATCCTGAGGATAGGTCATCAGTAGTTAACTCCCGGAAAACCTCTTTAATGTCGACATTGATAAGGATGATAGTTGTAATCCACACAATGTCCCCATGAAAACACTGAGCCACCAGGACACAGGGATGAAGAAGTTGTCATGGGAAAGTGACTGACAACCTTTACAAATACTAAAAGACCAATGAAATGTTGGACTTGGGACCTTGTTCAAAAATGGATCACGGGTCGACAGCTAAAGGCCTCACTTTTAAGCCAACATGCATTCTATTCATGAGAGGTGGAGGAAATTGGGCCCGGTCTTACAATCACTAAAATTATTGAGGGTCCCAAAGGGCTGATTGGCAGGACTAAGATTTTAGATTTGTCACGATATGTACTACCAGACAGACTGATGTAACCTACAGAAGTAACACAGCTTACCTATACTTAGAGGCGAGGTCTTATCATTGGATGCAGGGGTAGTGATCGGCGACAGCAATGATAGACAGGAACACTGGGGCAGATAGGAGTATATTTTATATGTCGGTGGAGATTCCACTAGATTTAAAGAGCCCCAGAAATAGAGACGTTATCGATTCTATGCAGGATTTAGGTTCCATTTGAGCTCGCTATTTGGAATAATATCGCCAATAGAAACAGTACTGAAAAGCTATCCCAATTTTACTGGTACTGATATGAAGGAAATATCCGTACGTTCCGTTTTTTACCTTTTTAAATGTAAATAGGGATTTTCACTTGAAAAAAATAAATACTTTTGTTTCTTTTTATTGATCACCAGACATTTTTTTTTGCAGCTCGACCCCCTTGAAGTCAATTGATGCTGAGCCACAATATCAGACAAAGCGCACGGACAGGTGTGACTGCCATGTTTTTCACGACCTTATCCATTTTGCGGTCCGCAAACTGTGGATCTGCAAAAGACGTTATACCGGCCTTGTGAATTCTGCAATCTTCTCACATCCCTTAGTAGAAATGGCTATTCTTGTCTGCAAAAATGGACAAGAATAGGACGTGTTCTGTCATTTGGGGATGGCCAAATGGATTCAGACAGTACACGATTGACGTTGCGGCCCCATAGATATGGACGCGGACCCAAACCGCAACTCAGGCCGTGTGCATGAGGCCTTATCCTGTATCAACCCCTTTAATTTAGCAGTGTCTTCACCCTGGACCATGCGCATTTCTTTCACAACCTATGGCTTACTCATACAGGCCCAGACTTACTACTGTATCTGCCACCAAAATTTGTCTAAAATGTGGCGCAATTTTTGGACAGATTTTTGGTTCAAAAACATTAGTAAATCTGGGCCACAGTTCCCTCTTTAGAGGGCAGAACAAGTTCTTGTGGGACCCCATAGCAAACGTTGGAATGGGACCCTACTTTTCAGCAGCATGTAATGCATTCGGAGGTTTGGTGCCAAACTGCAAGCGCCAGTTCCCAATATCAAAGTTGACATTTGGGGCAATTAAAGGGGTTGTCTGGTCTTAGGAGGAAACCAGAAAACAGGAGAACCACATGCAATCAAGCAGTGTTCATTACTGACTTTGCAGATCCCTTGCTTCCACTCCATTTCTCCCAGCTTAGATCTGTTTACCGGCTTCATCAGTGGCGTCAAGATGACAACACATGACTTCTGCAGCCAATCGGTGGCCTCAGCGGTGTATCAAAGAGTCCAGTGATTGGCTGCAGCTGTCAGGTGTTGTCGATGTAACCTCGCTGTAAACAGATCCTGGTCAGGAGAACCGGAGTGGCTGCACCGGATCTGCTGGGTAATTAATGATCTCTGCTTTATCCCATGTGTTGTCCAATTTACCTCTGAAACTGGACAACGCATTTAAAGAGTGTTTTTTCGGGCTTTTAAAAAAAATCGGGTGTCCTTCAGACTAATTGTGGGAAGAATGTTTGGTCAGTACTTAACCCTCCCTGGAGTCAACTATTCCTTTGTCTCCGGATCTGTATACACACCTGAGCAGATAGACTCAGGAACACATCGGGTCAGGACCTGAGAGGAAGAGCCCACAGTGAGTTTCTGAGGAGACAGTGGAATTGGCAGGCCCATGAGAGGGGTAAGGACTGACCAAATTCCCTTACCAAAACAGGGCAGATTTTTTTTTAAAGCCCAGAGAACCCTTTTAAGCACCAGCTCTTCACCTGGGGTTCTGTTGTAGGCATGGGTCAGTTTCAGTCCAAGGTTTCACATGGGGAAGGGACGGGTGGTTGGCACATGAGGGAGGCTGATTTAAAGTTTGCTATGGAGCTGTCGCTCTTTTGGTTACAACCCTGACAGACAGATGTAAAATCAGTATAGTGGATGGTGGATGAATTATTTTCATAGCATTGCAGATTGTATATAGAAACCACGTCTAGATATCAGGAGACCAGGGCAGGAATCTTGCTGCTTTGTCAGCCAGGGTTTTACTTTCCGTGTCCCAAAAGACTTTCTTGAAAGGAAACTTCAATGACCTCTACAGAGTGTAAAAACACAGCTGAGCGAGGATCCGCCAAGTACTCCTTTATGAATGAACCGTCTCTGTCGGTGCAGCTGGTCGCCAGTATTGAAATGTATTGGAGCTGGTCGACAGAGCAGAAGGCACTGACTTTATCCAACTAAGCGAAAACACTGGCGCAGTACCAGGAGCGTGCAGCTTCAGGAGTGGACGCGTTGTGGAAGATTTGGTAAACAAAATTCTGGTGCAAATTGGTGCAAAATAAATAAAGTGGTGCAGGTAATAGGAGCCCTTAGGAGCTAACAGAGCACAAGGGGTAGGACCGGAAGGTAGGTTGCTGCCCTAGGATAACAGGGCCACTTACCTTGTGCTCGGTGTACAACAGCCTGAAGTGCACAACAGAAGGAGTGCTGCCCGCTGCCCCTCCGTTTGAGGCAAGGCCGGAGAGAACATTAGACCAAGGAGAAGAAGAGACCAATCCAAGGCTTTGCGCTGCTAAGACACAGGACTCCAGGGTGCGGTGAAGAGGCCTCTATTGTTATGGCTACAACGCGTTTCGGGAGTTGAACTAACACCCTTCATCAGGAAGGTACATCATGTAGCCACACCAATAAAGGTCTCTTCGCAGCACCCTGGAGTCCTTAGCAGCGCCGCGATCAAACCCTGGTTTTATCTCTTCAGTAAATTGCCAGATCTATCAACTTTGTGCAC